>SKCR01051340.1:0-37361 GCA_019454045.1 Zanthoxylum bungeanum
CTTACAAAATCCAAGTATTTTCAAGCTTTTTCTTCTTGTACTTAAACTTTGCTCTCAATTTTCTTTGTAATGTTTTTGGTAACTTGTTTTTATGAAAATAAAATGAAAACAAAACACTTTTATAAAAACCCTTCACTTGGCCGAAAATTGAAAAGCAAATAATATCTAGATATTTCAAAATTTGTTTCAATTAATTAAATCAAAAGATATACTTGACTTCTGAAATTTTTTTTATTAAAGAATTTAATGAAAAAATACAAGTGTATCTAATCAAAAATGGCCATTTTAAAAGGTGAATGATTACTTAAGATATTTATCTCTTTAATTAATTTTATCATATAACATTTATGTAATTAAATAATTAAATACAAATATCTTAAATATATGTATTATATTTATATTAAATAATCAAAATACATATATCAATTATATATGTCAAATATCACAATTTGATTTTAATTATTGTGTATTTAATAAAATCAAATATTAAATACAAATACACATTGATTAGGAAATGACCATTAAGTCAATTTGCATGTATTTTTCGTTTAACTGTTAAACGGCTTATAAATAATCAGTATTATTTATAAAAGTTGCCCTAATGTTATTCGAGTATATTTCATTAGAGAGACTCTCTAGGTTCAGGCATATCCGTCACAAAATCCAATTTCGTATCCATAATCTACTCACCCATAAATTATGACAAACACGGATAAAATGTTAGTCTCTAAGACATGCTCAAGATCTCTAAACATGATTTTATGTGTGAAATAATCAATAAAAGCGGCGGAAACACTTACATTGATATGGTGGAGAAATTCGAAATTTTCTTTATTTGGATGAACCTCCAAGCTTTTGTTGAGTTGTTAAACCCTTGGGTAAGTTTCCCTAACACCTCATTTGACTCTCCAAGTGCTAGCTTTAAGAAATTTTGAAGCAAAATTTTCAAGAAGAGAGGGAGAAGCTCACAAAAATGAAGGAGAAAGAAAGAGAGAGTGAGTTGTTTCAAAAACTAGTTAGGTGTGTGTGTTAAAGAATTACATTTATTGTAGCCAACTACTCACATCAATGTTAAGATATTTGATGTAAGTCAAGTGGTCCCACCACTTTTAAATTCAAAATTTAAGTTGGCTTCTCCAACACAAAACTAAGCTTGGGCCCAGGTTCGTTTAATTCCGATTAAACGAATTTGTCATCGCGACATAATTAAATCCAATTTAATTAAATAATTATGCCTCGCAAAATTATTACGATAGTCACTTTCGAATTAATTCTAAATTAATTTGTTCGCCCGAATTAAAATCCAATTTTAATTTCGTATTGAAATCCAATTTCAATTTATATATCCGATATATTATTTTAGCCTCAAATAAATAAATTAAATAGAAAAATCTAATTTAACTATTAAATGTATTTTATCGATTAATTCCAAATTAATCGCGTTCTCTCTTTTATACGAATTTAATCCCAAATTAATTCTTCCCGCAATTAATCACAGATTAATTTTCTCTCACATAATTAATCTCAGGTTAATTCTATATGAGTCAAATGTCATTGGTGAATCTTTGGGAAGCGACCTAAGAGATTCCTGGATATGTTGGCAATAAATACAGTCATCGGACCATCCGAACACGTGCGTACCTCGTACCACGTTCTCACTGATTTACAAGACATGGTTGGCTTCTAGCAAAACACAGTGCCTACCCAATTCTCCAGAAATATTCGCCGAGGAATATCATCTGTATCAGACGTAGTAATACATTGTAATGCGTAATATGATCCAGTATCAGATGTCACATGCTAGGCCTAAGGCTGGCTCTGTGTCTGCTCCGTACGAAGCGTATATCGGATCCCGAGTAACTAGTCTCTGTAATAGGAAAGTCATGACCTAGTCATACTTTCCGATAGCTACAGCTTTTAAGAGTAGTAGTTATGTATCATGTGTGACCATCATCTCCATATGACTGAAGTGATACTCCCATCTTGACATCACATCCAATACACTACGATTCTCATTAAACCCAATACAGGCGTACACAAAACTTGTTAAAGCTCCAGACGATCAATATCAAAGTAAACTGATTGTCGCAAGTAATAGCGACGCAAGTCTCAAGTTAAAGATCACATACACCTACCCTGATTTGGATTCTCATAGACACATAGTCATACTACCAATGAGATTCCGAGTGGGTCTATCCAGAGCGAACTGTTCCCGGTCCAACAGCTAACAGAACCTCTTATTACACTTGCATAAGTATCCAATACATAAATATATGAGAACTATGTCGTTAAGCTTCCATAACAAGCACAAGTGTAATACTAGTCTATTCCGCATTATCAATGTCCAGTCTCGATAATACTTCGACAATGGATATTTAATGATTAAACTGTTCGTGGATTAATACTGTCTCATATCTTATTAATCCGATTTAACCATATGGACTTTTATCATTATATATATCCAAGTAATCCAATTACAATAATGATAAAATAGCAATTTCCTTTTGTCACATAGTTAATTTGTACAAAAACACAATGTTCTTTACAAATTGTGATGCTATGGGTCATAATTGTCCAACATAAAATCTCTGAACATACAGGTCGAGGTCATGGCATATGTATAATCCCTCCGTCACAGGTATCCGGATTATTCATGAGATATAGATATAAACGTCAAATCTCTATATATATAATCACATCGACGTTTCTATTAGTAATCTCTCAGAACATTTAGAACTAATTTCTACAGTGTACCACATGCCCATTGATTTAACAGATTGTTAATTCCATATTGAATACATATGCTCTGTACACAGAACTGACATATCATTTCTTGATACACAGAGGATATCCTGAGCATCAGTCCACACCCAACGAACATGGGGATGTCTGATCTAAATAGATCAGTGGCATGCGTTCCATCTAAATGTGGATGATAACTCATATATCCACAGTGGTATCTCAAGTCAAATAATCATTATGCTCACTCAACCCGAGAAAATTCTTATTGACGTTGGTGTACCATCTATTAAGAATCTTTGGTGAGTCGTTCAGTGTTTATCCGCTATAAACACCTACACGTCTATACGAGTCTCAAAGACTCATGGTTCATTAAGACACCATTGGAATCCAAGAGTCCAATATACGACATGTACCAGTCTCAATTGGTTTACTTTACTGACTAAGTAGTGTAAACCTTGATCAGAAACAGTATAAGAATGACAACGTCATGATACAACTCAATGTCAATTGTGACGCTTTTGCAACAGTATCATAACTAATCATTCTAAGGTCTGTTACGTCTTTACCATATAAAAGAGGATGTTATATAATAGAAACTGTTTATTTTATTCATAATAAAATATTACATTAGTATTTACAGAGAAATAAATAATAAAATTGGCGCTCTGAGCACCAACCCTAACGGTCTTTTGGCATCCTCAAGGAATACTAAAAGAAAATCGAAAAAGTGATCAACATTAAATAGTCTAATGGGTTTTCGGTGAATGTTCAAGTTCGCCCATGATGCAACTATGAATATTTCTTCCAACGTGCCTAGCCCACCTGGTAAAGCAATAAAAGCGTCAGCATGATTAATCATTTCAGTAAGTCTTTCAGACATATCTGAGACAATGTATTTTTATCCATTTGATTTTCGGATGAGGTTTTCATCTGCCAAAGGTTTTAAAATGATCCCAAAAACTTGACTACTACATTCTTGCACGACCTTTGAAACATATCTCATCAATCTAAGATTTCCACCACCATATACTAAGTGCATGTTTCTTTTCGCCATAACTCTACCCAATTCTTTTGCAGCTTCAACAAATCCTGGTTTAGTTCCAGAGCTAGTTCCATAAAACACACAGATATTAGTGACTCGTCCTCTTGAAGTTTTCTCCATTTTTATTTTCTCTCTTATCTGGATATGTCGAAAAGAGAAATGACGAGCTGTATTTATGGATCTGAAAAAGGGGTGAGTAATAAAAGCACTGGTAAATGATAATTGCCAGATGAACAGTAAAATAGATCGTAAAAGTCAAAAAGTTTAAATACTTTCGGCAAAATTAAAGTTAAAGAAATCAAAACAGTTAATTAAAGTAAATCAAAACAATAATTTAAAGTAAAGGAAATCAAAACAATAAATTAAAAAAATATTTACTGGTAGTTGTGATTATGGCTCACATCTTTATCTGGTTTTACATCCAGTAACGGCTTGAACGCCCTCTAGGATGCGTCTCAATAGTCAATGATATATTATCTAAAGACTCTTTTCTCAAGCCACTTCTAATGAATTGAATTTTATATTCGTGATTGTCAGACACCGTTCCAAAAGAACAACGATGAGTATTGCAGTCCATCGTGTACATTTATAACAAATACCCAATTATTTAGCTCTTCGTTTCTTATCATATGTGCTTTTCCCTAAACCAGACATGTAAGAAATGAAAGAGTCAGATGACTCACATGCCAAGCGAACCATTACTTCAATTACCCAACGAATATCACTAAGAATATCATTGATCATAAGAAGCCTCATTCTTTCGATGTGTGCTTTGTAAATTTTCATCAGAGTATTTTTGGAGAGATAAGGAAAATATTTGTGGAGTTTTGCGTGAGTTTATTTTATGCCTTGATTGTATGGTATCAGTAATTTTAGGAAACTGAATGAATCGACTTAGAGTCACGGAGTACCGTTATCTGCTGTTTAACCGGGGTGAAAAACTCTGACAAAAAGAAAAAAAACTGCAAAACTCAAGAAAAATGGGAATTATACAAATACAAAAGAAAAGAAAAGAAAAGAACAACTTGAAATACATCAATCACTGTACACTAGGTTTAAAAGGATAAGGGGTTCTTGAAATTTTGAACACTTAAAAAATAATTTCAGACGTTGTCCATTCACTTTAAATACATCACCATCCTTAGGATTCTCAATGTCAACAACTCCATATAGGTAAACGAGTTTCACAACAAATGGGCCACTCCATTTGGACTTCAATTTTCTAGGAAATAAATGAAGACGAGAATTATAAAGCAAAACTTTTTGACCAATTTCAAATATTTTTCGTGAAATTCGATTATCATGAAAGACCTTAGATTTAGCTTTATGAATTTTTGCATTATCATATCATCATTACTTAGCTCTTCAAGTTCATTTAATTGCAGTTTACATTCATGGTTGACATTTTCAAGGTTTAAATTAAATGCTTTAATAGTCCAATATGCCTTATGCTCAAGTTCTACAGGTAAATGACAAGGTTTTCCATAAACTAGACGATATGGAGACATTCCTAAGGATATTTTGAAAGTTGTTCGGTATGCCCAAAGTGCATCAGTCGGTCGAATAGACCAATCTTTGCGATTTGGGTTCACCTTTTTTTAAAAAAACTTTATTTGATTTTTCTATTTGCTAGTTCAACTTGACCATTTGTCTGAGGGTGATAGGAGGTGGAAACTTTATGTGTAACTCCATACTTTTTCATTAAGGACTCAAAAGTGTAAAACACAGAAATCGGCGACGCTGTCTAGGCTCGCGGCCCGGTTGGGAGTACGGAGTAGCCCGCGGGGGACTAAACTGGAGAAATAAAATGGAGTCGCCACCCAGTGTGAACTGGGAAATGATTTAAGGCCGCACTCACCCATCGCAAGGGAAGATCTCAAACCGTTGGGTTCGGAATGGTCCCTTACTCATGGAAACTGTAATGAACGGATTTATGCAATAATATAACCAAGTCTTATGCAACACATGCAAGAAAATTCAAATGACATACAAGTTTGCACACCCGTAAACATAAATGTAAGTGAAAGCAAATGCATAATTCTAAAAACATGTTAATCGGAGAAGTACAACAATGATAATAGAAACGTTAACAATAGCGACAAATAATTAAGCACACGAAGCAGAAAGGAATAACTAAATAGACAAACATGCATAAGACATGATAAATGAATCTGTCCAGTGTGTGCGCGTTCGTGTAGGGTTCGAAAACGCGTTCGAATGGGATAGGATATGATGCATCGTAAAACAGAATGCATGCGTTCGAGTAGCGTTCGATAACGCGTTCGAACGGGATCACAAAAATGACATCTATAATCACATAAACATATGCATGAGTGTTCCCCAAGCGGTATGTGGAGTTGTATCCCAAGTACAGACCGCACTACCGTCCATTTGGATTCAGCTACAGAATTTACTTTTGGATTTCCATCTGATATACCACGAGAGGCAACACTCAATCATTAACCCAATGTAGACATACTTGAAATATGATAATGCATATGACGATAAATAACCGAAAAGACAAATATACGACACAACAAGGAAGATAAATAACACAAAATGAATGCGGAATAATAAAACAACCATAAATGCAAATTAAATGCGAAATAATAAAAGACTAATAATACTAAATAAATGCGGAATAATAAATATGTGACCAAAGAATTTGGCCGTTTTCAATGTAGGACTTCGCATGCCCGGTTAGACATATTTTACGTCCAACCAAGCATGTCGTTTCCAGGACGACAAAATAAAATATAACAATGGGTGCCCTCGGGTCTTACCTTTTAAGTCGCTTCTCGGGAGTGCGTTGGGACGTCGCCGGAAGGGTTAATGTTCCATAACTTTTCTGGTTTTCTGACTTGGGTCTGCTGCTATTTTGCTCTTTGTTTTCTCCATTTTCAATTGCTGTTTTTCTCTATTTCCGTTCGCTTTTTCTCTATTCTGCTCGCTGTTTCTTCTGTTTTCACGACTGTTTTTCGGAAAAATTTTGGGTTGTATTTTGGAACTGTTTTGGGATATATTTTATTTGTTTAATCGGTCAAGGGGCTATTTGAAGGGTTATTAGGCCACTATTTTAGGGGATTATTTTATGTCTCGGCCAGTGGAGGTGAGAGATGGCCGTGTGCGTCTCTGTTGTTGTCGGTTAAAGGCGCAGTTTTTTTGGTATTCTTTGGTTCGGTGGGGCTTGTTTGTTTCGATTATAGGCCTTGTGATTTGGTGGCTGCGAAGGGTGGTTTCACGTTGATGCCATGTGTCTATTTGGGTGGGGCTGTTTCACGGAATTTCTTGATTGTTTGCTGGTCAGTGAGGTATTTATTTTTGATGATGGTGCATGTGTGTCTGCCAGGTGTGTGTTGGTTGCGCATGCCAAGGGTGTGTCTATTTGTGTGAGTGGAGACTGTTTTATTTTGTATGTATTTGAGTTCAGTTGTGAGGCTTTATGGCTGTGTGTGAGTCGGTGAGGGTTGTGTTGGCTACGTGTGTGTGTGTCACTGTGTGTGTGAGTGGACTGTGGACTATGTGTGTGAGTCACTGTGTTCGTGTGTGAGTAGATTGTGAGCCGTCTGTAGCTGGGTTGTCGGTTGAGTGGTGATGTGCGTCGGTGTGAGGAAAGTGGGGTACGTTGTTTATGTGTGAGATGAGAGAGTCGGAAGGCTTTAGACTTAGGTTTTCTAGGGTTTGTTTGTTTTTTGTGTGAGGTGGCTTCCAGTGACGTGAGATGGCCGAGAGAGCTTTAGGGTTCTTGTTGCCGTGGCCTGTCGAGAGTTTGGTTTGGTTTAGGTCTTCACGTTTATGGAGGGCTGCGTGTTTTTTTTGTGTTTGTTGTTGAGAGCCGAGAGCTTTAGGGTTTACGTGAGGAAAAGAGAGGCCCGAGTTAGGGTTTATTTTGGTTTTTATTTGATGATGTCGTAAGTGTATTCCGTGAGTGGTGTCTCTTTAGTCTTAGGGTTTTGTTGTTATTTATTCAGTGGAGGGCTCTTGTTTATTTGTTTATTTTTGTTCTCGCTGGCTTGTTTGTTACCTGGTCACGCTGGTTTGTCTGCTTCCACGCTGCTGCTTGTTCACGTCCAGATCATGCGGCTACTTGTTCACGTCCAAGTCACGCTGCTGCTTCTTATTGATGTCGTGGCCTGTGTGTTTTGCTGGAAGGGTTTTAGGTTTGTTCTGTCAAGTTAGTGAGGGAGACCGATGGAGGTGACAGACTTGGGTCTGTATTAGGGTTTGTTGTGACTATGTGAGAGAGGGGAGAGAGACCGCGTGAGTATGGGAGAGAAGAGAGGCGAGTCTTTTAGGGTTTTTTTATTTTTCTTTCTTTGTTTTTGGCATGAGTTTGATGGGAATAAGAGAGAAGGGGGGATAGAGAGAGATTAGAGGGCTGTTAGGGTTTCTGGATTTTGTGAGGGGGTTAGGGTTTGGTTTAAGTGATCTTTATATAGTGGTGCATTAGGGTTAGGGTTGTGCAAGTGGGTCTTTTAGGGTACATGGGTTTTGGTCCAAGATTAAAGTTTGAAACAAGAATTGACTAAGCGAACCCGCGACTAACTAGCGAATTTAAATTTGACGAGCTATTAATTTCAGAATTTTCCCTTCCGACTTTTGTTTCCCGCGACTTCCGTGACTTATCGGGTAGTTCGTCCATACAAGGCTCATCATTGGGTTTTATGCAAAAATGCAGTGTCTACAAAAAGGTCTGTTACAAAAGTGTTTACCTTCATCACTTATAATGGCCCGAGGGATTCCAAATCGACTTAAAATATTTTCTTTTAAAAATTTAATCACAGTTTTGTGATCATTGTTTTGACAAGGAATCACCTCAAATTATTTTGAGACATAATCAACTGCAACTAAAATATATAAAAAACCAAATGACGATGGAAATTGACCCATGAAATCTATTCCCTAACAATCAAAGATTTTGATGACAATGATGAGATTTAAAGGCATCATGTTTCTTTTTGAAATGGATCCAAACTCTTGATAATTTTCATAAATTTTACATAAAGCATGTGTATCTTTAAAATATGGGTCAATAAAATCTATACTGCAAGATTTTTGCAGCGATTTTCTTAGATAAAAAGTGACATTCGCATACTTCTGAATGACAAAACTGAATAACACCACTTATCTCATTGTTCGGTATGCATCGTGAGAAATTTTGATCAGGGTAATAATTGAACATATATGGATAGTCCCAGTAGAATATTTTGACGTCGGTCAAAAATTTCTTCTTATCTTGGTGGCTCCAATCTGGAGGTATTTTTCATATTGCAAGAAAATTGACAATATTAGTATACAAAAATATTGTATTTACCGAAAATAAAAATCAACAGGAAAATAGTCATTGGTATGAGTTATGTCAATCGATGACTCATTTGTGAGTCTCGATAAATGATATGCAATCACATTCTCTGCTATTTTCTTGTCCTTGATTGTGAGATTGAATTATTGAAATAGCAAAAGCCATTGTTGTAATCTTGACTTTTCATCATATTTAGACATAAAATATCTAACAACAACATGGTCAGAATAAACAACGGTTGAAGAACTAATTAAATATGATCGAAATTTATCAAATACAAATATTATAACAAGCAGTTCTTTTTTGTGGTAGTGTAATTCATTTGTGCACTGTTTAAAGTTCTACTTGCATAATAAATTACATACAGCTTACCTTCTTTTCTCTAACCTAATATTGCACCAACTGCATAATCATTGGCATCATACATTAGCTCAAAAGGCAAAGACCAATCAGTGGATTGCATGATATGAGCAGAAGTTAAAAGACCGATAATATTTTCAAATGACTTTTGACATTATTTTGTCCATTCAAATGTTGCATCTTTTAATATGAAGTTACACAAGGGTCTGGATATATTACTGAAATTTTTAATGAACCTCCTATAAAATCTTGCATATCCTAAGAAAGAATAGATTTCCCTGACTGTTTTTGGTGGTGGAAATTTAGAGATTACCTCTATTTTTGCCTTGTCAACCTCAATACATTTAGATGACACAACGTGACCCAAAATAATTCCTGAATTATTCGTGAAATGATATTTTTCCTAGTTTAACACGAGTCATTTTTCTTCACATCTTTTCAACACATTTTCCAAATTATTCAAGCAGTTATCAAATGAGTTCTCAAAAATAGTTATATCATCCATAAAGACCTCTAAATAATGTTCAACCATGTCACTAAATATATTTAACATGCATCGTTGGAATGTTGTTGGTGCATTACAAAGTCCAAAAGATATTTTTTTAAATGAAAATATTCTAAAGGGATATGTGAATGTGGTCTTTTCCTGATCTTCTAAAATAATGGAAATTTGATAATAACCTGATTAACCATCAAGAAAGCAATAGTAGGGATGTCCTGCTACTTTTTCTAAAATTTAGTCAAGACTCGGTAAAGGAAAATGATATTTTCTAGTGGCGTCATTTAGTTTTCTATAGTCAATGCACATACGCCAACTAGATGAGATTCGAGTTGGAATTTATTCTCCTTTATCATTCTTTATGATCGTTATTCCAGACTTTTTAGGCATAACTTGTATAGGACTTACCCATTTACTATCAGAGATATGGTAGATAATGCATATATCAAGAAGTTTATGGAATTATGTTTTTACCACTTCTTTCATGTGAGGCTTCTATCTTCTTTGGGATTAACGATATGTCCTAACATTATATTTTAAATGTATTGTATGTGTGCAGATCAAATGATTAATGTCTTTTATGTATTTTAAAGTCCATCCAATTGTCAGTTTATATTCTCTCAATACATTTAACAAATTACCTTCTTGATTGTTTGTGAGGGAAGAAGAAATTACCACATTGTAAGTTTGTTCATCTCCAAGAAATGCATACTTCAATCATTCTGGCAAAGTCTTTAACTCCAATTTGAGTGCTTCCTCATGTTTTTCTTATTCTAGTGTTCCTAGTGCCTCAAAATTTTATTTCTCTCCATCTAACAGTGGCAATGGGCCGAGCCCGTACTTGGGCTTTATTTGGCCCGTTTTAAAAAAATTTAAAATTAAAATTAAAATTAAAAATATACAAATACAAAATAGAGACCATTTTTTTCAAGATAATTCACAAATACATTAAAAGTTTAGTCTATAAACTAACAATTCAAATGCTACAAAGTACAAATAATAAGTAAAAAATTAATTTTTTTTAGCCCGGGATCGGGCTAAATATGTTGTGCCCGGATCAGGCCCGAGTCCGAGCCGGGCTTCTAAAACTACGGCCCGACCATGGATGGTTGGTCCTTGCCGGGCAGGACCAGGCCCAGGCTTTTCTGCCATCTTTATCTCCATCGTCTTCCAGTACCTATGTAAAATCAGGTAAAATATCATTATGAATATCTGAATCTAATTGCGTACTTGATTCAAGAAAATTAACTGTATAAATTTTTCATAGGATTAGATAAACTCCCATAAATATGTTCCTCCAAAATTGGTTCAATTAGTTCCATGCTCTCGTTTTCACTGTCCTCGTCATATGATTGTTTGCACATATTAAAAACATTAAGCTCCAACATCATATTTTCAAAAGATAAATTCATGGTTCCATTCTTACAATTAATTAAAGCATTAATTGTTACTAAAAATGGACGAACAAGTATTATAAGAATTAGCTTATAACTGTCTGCTACATGTTGTGTTTCCAAGATAATAAAATTCACATGATATATGAATTTATCGACTTATAATAACACGTCTTCCACAATTCCTTTCGGTACATTGACTGATCAATCAGCAAGTAAAAGAGTAGTTGAGGTTGGTTTTAACTCGCCAATATCAAGTTGTTGGTAAATCGAAAATGGAAACAAATTGACACTAGCTCCAAGATCAAGAAACATATTCAATTTTTTGATTTCCAATCATACATGAAATAGTTGGATAACCATGGTCTCTGTATTTTAATGCATTATTGGTTGAGAGACTGAAACTTACCTGTTCAGCTAGAAAAACTTTCTTTCTTACCTGATGTTTTCTTTTAAAGGTGCACAAGTCTTTAAAAAATTTGGCATAAGATGATATTTGTTGGATGACATCTAACAAATGAATATCGACCTTTACTTGTTTGAATATTTCATATATCTTTGGGGAATGGTTCACTTTATTTGTTTTTAATGCTTGAGGAAATGGAGATGCATGAGAAAAATTATTATCATCAATGATAGGTAATGATTCATCAACCTCTTCCTTACCCTCTGAATCTGATTTATTTTCAACTTCACAAGAATAGGTTTGTGGATGACCTTACCACTGCGAAGAGTAATAACATATTTGACTTGGTTTATGTGTTGACTACCAGAACTACTCTCATGAGGGTTTTGATGACTCTTGGGGTTTGGCTGTGGTTGTGCATAAAACTTTCATTTCTCATTAATGGTCAATGCAGATGTGATTGTGGAGAAAGTATTTTTCAGATCAATCAATGTTGACACTTTTTTGGTTATTGATAGCTTCTAGTTTCTCAATGAATGCATACAATCTATCCTCAAGGGTTTTCTTAGGCGGTGGGACAAATAGTGCATAATTATGGGAGTTTTGGAAATTATGGTGTACCTGGGGAGGTTGTTGTGATGGTTGTGCTTTGTTATCATTTCTCCAATTGAAGTTTGGATCATTTATCCGACCAGAATTATAGGTTTGGGATTATGGGTTTGGATTTGGTATCCTAAAAGTGTTTACGGAACTAACTTGGTCGTGGTGACATTCTTGCAGGGCTGACAATGTTGGGCAAATTTGTGTGACATGTTTATTTGAATTACAGATTTGATATGTGACTTCTTGAATTGACTTGACATGATCACTTTTCCTCATTCCTAATGCCTCAACTTTTTTAGCTAGAGATGCATATTTAACAGAAAAGTCATGGTCTTCCCTAAGGTTAAACATACCTCTACCAAATGACTGTGATTTTACAGGCGACTTATAAGTGCCAACTATGTCCCATTATTGTGCATTCTTTGTTATGTGTTCTAGGTAATCTAGTGTATCTTCATGATTTTTATTCCTAAACTCACAATTATACATCATTTCCACTACTTGTCTACGTTAAGGTATTAAACCCTCGTAGAAGTAGGAAACCAGCCTCCATATTTCAAATCCGTGATTTGGACAGACATTTAATATCTCTTTAAATCTCTCCCAATATTGGTAAAGTGTTTCCCCCGACTCTTGTGTGAAAGTTGTGATTCTCCTCTTAAAGGAGTTTGTCCTGTGAAAGGGGAAATAATTTTTTCAAAAAATGCTCGTGTAAATCATCTCATGTTCTGATGGATCATGACCTAAGGTTTTACAGCCAAATTTTAGCTTTATCCTTTAAAGAAAAGGGAAAAAACTTTAGTCAAATTATATCCATGCTGCAAATTCGGTATGTGCAAGTATTAGATACCTTTTCAAATTCCCTTAAGTGTCGATAAGAATTTTCTGATTCTAGACCGTGGAATGTAGATGAAAGTTGGATGACACCTGGTTTAAAATTGAAACGTGATGCACCTAGGGGAAAAACAATGCAAGATGGTGATCATGTCGTAGTGGGATTCATGAATTGTCTGAATGTCCTAGAATGATTAAATTCGCCATGCTGATACTCATTTTCTTCTTGATCAACTAGATTTTCAACTCGGGCATATGAATTTTCATTTTGGTTCTCGGCCATTTTGACTGACAATGAAGGTGATAAACACTCTCTATTTAATATACCCCTAAATGATCGAGACCAATGTCTCATGCAACATAAATGCAGATTATATGATAAAATTTAAATATACAAATGCAATACTTACAAAAAAAAAAAAAACAAGTGAAAGAAAAATAAATGACAAAAGAGAAAAATATAATAACTAGATCCTAAAAACGCCATCTCTTTCTTGTCAATCCAACTCTCAATTGAATTTCTCGTTCAATTGTCTTAATTTCTCGAATTAGGTTCTCACAAAAAAATTATGGAAGAATCTCTAGATGATGATGATTCAAGAAATTCTTTAGAAAAATACAAGCTTCATTTTAAATGATTTTTTTGTCTCCTGTAACCTTGAAGAATTAAGTACATGGTTTGTCTGTATGTGGGATGTCTGGATTCAGGATTCATTTAGGATCAATCATGATATCTTGGATCTTCACAAATGTAATGAAGAAAGAAAATGAGATGCATAAAATACAACAAAAAAGAAAGGAAATACAAAATAAAAGAAATAAATAAATAAAAAGAAAGAAAAATTATTATTATATCTATTAAATTATATTCCCCGGCAACGACGCCAAAAACTTGACACACTCATAAAATGATTATTTTACTCCCAAGTATAAGAGTGTCAAAGTAATAAAATAACCCGGTAAGTCCGGGGTCGATCCACATGGAATGAATTTAATACGATAAAATAACAATTTGAGTGAAAAGAAAATGACTGAATTGTTTCAAGTGATTAAAATTTTTAAATTAGACTGCAATAATAAAATAAAATGATGGGGCTATGGGATCCATTTTTAATATTTCAAATTTAAAAATCTCACTTTTTATAATATATAAACTGTCGTTATTACCCAGTTAATTTATTTCAGGATTTAATTATGCCAAAATAAATAAAACCAGCCATAAATGCGGTAAAAACATATGTCTATAACAAGTCCAATTAGGTACTCAATTATGCCAAAATAAATAAAACCAGTCATATATGCTGTAACAAAGTTTGTCAATAATTAATCCATATTTAAATTAAATATTAGTCATTAGATTACAATTCATATATTATAATATAAGTGAGATTAATCTATATTCTCATATTAAAATATTCACCCTTTACCGCAGCAAGACGAAATTAGCTACTCATGATTTGAATAAAAACATGGATAATTTTATTGTCGAAAGAAAAAGAAATCATAAGAAAGCTTTAAAAAAATAAAACACATAAGAGCTGTAATTCCATAAATTTTCAGAGAAAACTATGGACTCCCGGGCGGAGGAAACTGAGGTGCTGAATACCTCTATTTATATAGGTGCTTGCACCTCCCTTGCTTGCAAATTTGCAAGCTGGCAATTGCTTTCCACCAAAAGGTGGAAAGCAATTTATAGAAATTTTTTTATTTAATTAATATATTATAATAATAATAATAATAATAATAATAATAATATATCTGTGGGTAAATACATCATAAGCTCATATTGTTACCAATCTAAACACGATGAATATTTTTCAAGTCTGATTCGAATCTAGCTGTCACACTCTTTTTGGGTTCTCTGGATCTTGGAATTCAGATCTCATATCCATTTTTCATGTTGAGCTTCCTAAACCGTATTTTACCTACCCAATAAATAAAAATCACAATAAAATATAAATATAATTATTATTTAACAAATGTGCTAAATTAACGGGATTAGTGAAATCATAAGTGTAAAATGATTAGTTTCTCTTTTATTAAATGTACACTTTTTAATACTCATCAAATTCGTCGCTAAAAGTTTTAATATTTTAAAAAAACTTTCGTCTTCTAAAATTATATTTAAATTTTTGACATCTTACATTGAACGTTTACCATTTAGCATTGAAATTCAAATTCGTCGCTGAATGGTTGCACTTTTAGCGTCAAAAGAATTGTTCGACGCTAAAGGTCTATCATTTAACGTCGAAATTCAAATTCGACGCTAAAGGATTGAACCTTTAGCGTCAAACAACTCTTTTGACGCTAAAGGTTCACATTTTAGCGTCGAAAATCAAATTTGACGCTAAAGGATTAACCTTTAGCGTCGAAAATTAAATTCAAGCTAAATGATTAACCTTTACCGTTGAAAAAGAATTTCGACGCTAAATGTTCGGTCGCTAAATATCAATTTTCTTGTAGTGGAGGATTTTATCAACTCCGTTTAAGCCCATGTCGGGTGATTTGACGGTGATGTTTCCAATGTGTAAAAAAAAAAAAGACATATAAAGCCATTATTTTATGTTACATAAACATGACTTTAGGGTCATTAGAAAATTTAATTTGAATTGAGTTACATTTAAATTTAAATTTGTCTCTTGGAATGAGAGAGCGCTCTCATTTCGGGGAAAAAAGAATTGGTCTAGATGAATCACACAGTGTAAAGTAAAATTATGTTCACACGACATAAAATAATGTCGTCTTTTTTTAAAAATGTCTTGTTTCTTTTGATTTGTTTAAAGTGTGAATTCTATTCACGACCAGCACTTTATCTTACTCTATGTGAAACAATAGTGTTTTCAGAATCGGATCGGTGATTCGATCGGTTGAACCATTTCGAAAAAATCGGTAGACCCGGTCCATGTTATAAATTATTTTATTTAATTAAAAATTATAGAAAATATTAAATATTAAATATTAAATTCTGGTTTTAAAAATTAAAAAAATTAAAGTCGTCCGATCCGATTCAATGATTTTAACCGGGTTTGACAATTTTTTTGCTACCTATTTTTTTATTGATTAATCAGACTGGACTCACGGCCGGTTCTCGATTTAACTGGCCTGTTCGATCCTATTTTGAAAACATTGTAAAACAAGAATTATCTTGATGAGGTTGAGAATTTAAATTATTGACTTAATAAATTAAATATCCAAATCAATCTCGATTTTGTTTTATTTACAACATAATCCATTAATTACACGTAATTCATATGAAATTAATACATGATTAATTTAGAACTCCCGCAGTTCTTTATTGATTTCAAAGTCATAATTGCAACTGTAATTTTTTTTTAAAACGTTGGAAATCCAACCATCAAATCCACGAACCGAGTTTAAGCGAAGTATGTAAAACCGTCAGCGTCAGACTCTTACAAAGAATACACATAATGGAATCGAACGCATGACCTAATAACTAAATCTTAGATCATTTACCATTAAGCGAAACCTTTTCGGACAACTATAATTCACTACTGCTGGATCCACTAACACATCTTTTTAGTCTCTCAGTTATTTTCGCAGCTCCAAAACCGAACATTGTATCTCTAAACTACAGAGAAATAAATAAAAGAAATTAATATGAGTATAATTTAAGAATTATAAGTCCATTTTGAAGCGTATAAAATCATATTAAAAATAATTTTTTAAAATTGAAATTATTTGAAATTTCATGATAATATATTCAAAAGCACGGTTTAATAAACTTACCTCGGCATGAATAAAGTGAAACACACTATTTCCGACGACAGAAAAATTGGCACTTAAAACCTCAGCATTATCTTCATGGAGAATGCGAATAACTTCATGAAATATGAACTGATTATTGATCCCACTTGTTAAAATCACCTGTAAATTAGAACCCATTTCATGAATTTTAATTTCTGGTTCTTTTGATGATGAACTTGCCACAGCTTTAGTATCAATAATTAAACTCTCCTTCTTTTGCTTGCATTCCTTCAACTTTGTCTCTAGACTTTTAATGTATTTTATAGCTTCATCTATTTGATCAGGCAGTGGCAATGCTCCCTGCATCCACATCAAAATTATATATATTTAAAAAAAAAAAAAAACTGTGAATACAATGCGTTGTGATTTGTCCATGCTCAAATTCGGTAAAAAAATATTTAGCGATCTCTAAAATAAAATCATGCATTTGCATCTGCATCTGTTCTTGGTGAACACACATATATATATATATATAATTAAAAGGATAAATCTTAATATATTATACTGCATACAGAATTTAATAAATACATACGTGAGAACTGACAAGAATAAATTTAAAAAATAAAAATTCATAGAGAGAACCTCGGATGTTTGATTTGGGAGAAGGGATTTGAGTTGGGAATATAGATTCTTAATATGATTTCTTCTGTTCTTTTCAATGATCTTTCTCTCAACTTTTGTTGATGAAGAAGAAGAAGAAGAAAATTGTTTCCTCTCCATTAATACTTTGTCTTCCAAGCTTTGTCCTTGATATCCCATTTTCACTTAATTTCTGAAGATATAGGTTTTAATTTATTTGGAAAATCACGTATGAGAATTTTACAGCATCCGAAGAATTTTTTTTAAAAAGTAAACATACACTAATAAAAAAAACAAAACCGATCGTCATCCACAAGACGTCAGGATTTACACATCATCAGCCATCAATTTGGAATCCCGATTGCAGCAACTGTAAAATCTTTTTGGAGGAAAGTGCTGGGAGTTGTCCTACTTTTGATAAAGCTGATTTTATTTTATTTTTTCCTGTTGATATTGCATTACAATTACTTGTTTATTCATATACAAGTGAGTGTTGGTCTTTTTTAAAATTTGATATAATTTGTCTCTTTTTTATCTTTTTTTATTTTAATACAGTGAAATCACAACAATTCGTATTCTAATTTGGGATGAATTAAATAAATTGTATGTCTCTGTTTGATTATTTATTGCTTTTCATATATATTACTTTAACTTAAATTCCTAACAATTAGAAGCTACTAGAAATTTAGCCAAATTTTCTAGATTAGTTTTATGATAATACTATTGATAGAGCAATTCTTTGATGATACATTTATTAAATAGTTAAGTTACAATGTATCATATCTACTCTAAATAATTGGAAAAAAAAAATAGATTAAACTCTCATGACATCCATATAAAAATTAGTATATCCCTATTCCCAATTTTAAAATAATATGTATCTTTAAAATTTATTTAGTATCATTAATTCAAATTTAAAAATAGTGATTGATAGTGGGTATAAGCTTATCACATTAATAATAAAAATACATGACAAATAGTGATTAGTGACATCTCACTTCATATATAAACATATATCTCAATTATGTATCTAAATTATGTTCAATGCCTAAACTCTCCTGTTAAAATGAAAATTTTGTTATAAATATTATATACATAGCATCATTATCTATTTAGTTAATTAAATGAAGAGACTCAGAGATAAAATCAAAGTTAATTTGTCTTCTTTAATATCATGATTTGATCATCTTAATTATTCTCAAATCACGTACATGTGAATAATTTATTGTCCGGATGTACATAAATTACTAGTATTTTATAGTGTTAAAAAAAATTTACATGATAAAAAATTAATATTTTACGTATATCCGAATAATAAATTATTTACATGAATTTGACCTGAGCTTGACTATTTATCATCAAGAAGCTTGCAAGAAACCATAATTAATCGTAAATTAACAAAAGTGATGCCACCCTACATTATTTTGTGGTTTGGTCCCACAAGATTTCATTTCATCCTTCTTTTACGACCCCACTCACAAATGTGAAGCATTTTGTTCACATTATGCCTAGCTATATGCATAAGCCAACATAAAAGTGAATAATGATTGGAGATAGATATATCAATAATACTACTTGCACTCTTTTCAATACATTTTTTTTTTAATCTTTTATGCTCAAAATGTTAAATTTTTAAAAATAAATTTTAAATCTTTAAATTTGTCTTATAATTTTAGGTACAAAAAATAAAAAAATTCAGTACTGAGGGAGGGGATGCTTAGATAGTATAACCCAGTGGCGTAATCAGAAAATTAAGTTAATAGAGGCAAAATTATGGAAAATAAATATAAATATAAATATAAAATATATTTATATTTATATTGATATATGAATATTTTATATATAACAAACTATCCACCAGTGGCGGAGCCATCTAAGGATCAGTGGGGGCAGTTGCCCCCACTGGTCCCACTAGTTTTTTTTTTTTTTTTTATAATTAATATATATATATATATTTATATTAGAAAATATAAATAATTAAACAACACACATAAATACATTATTTTTTAATTTTTTGAGTTGTATTTTTTAATATAATATGTAGGCCCAAGCCCAAATTAATTTAAAAAATTCCAATACACCTTTGTATCAATCTTATTCTTAAACATATTTAAAATAGTTATATTTAATTTATATGTGTATAGATAATTGACTATTTTTCATTTTAAATCCACTCATTTATGTGTTTTTCCATTTGCAAAAGAATAGAGATTTCATTACATTTAAATAAAAATAATTATGTTTATACTTAGGTTTGTTTATTGATCTTCTAATTTATTAATATATTGTAGTAATTCTTTTACTAAAACATGTCTTGTATAGTTTTTATGTAAAAAATATTAACATATTAATATAATTATAATTATTTTGTATATATTTTTTTGTATATTTATTTTTTATTTATAGCTGTTCAAAGTACAAATGTTGCATTTTAACACTAGGCTTTTAATAATTTAATTAAAAAAGTGATTAAATCTATAATAAATTAGCGGAAATTTAGTATATAATATACTACATAAACTTAAAATACATAATTTTAAAAATAATTTCTTACTTAAATTCTTAGGGTAAATTTGTATTTTTATAAATTATGGATAAAAATATAATTCTGAAAATTTTGGGTTAATATATAAGTTTAGAAATTAAAGGCTATTTCATAATTTTCAAAAGTATAGAGATCATCTTGTAATTTCAAAAAATATGTATGAATTCATTATGTATTACTTTGGTAAGAAAAAAAATTTGCCCCCACTGATTGAAATTTCTGGATACGCCACTGCTATCCACCAGACAAATCACTACAAATATATCAATAAATTAGAAGTTTAATTACCAAACCTAAGCATAAACATGATTATTTTTATTTTTATTTAAATGTAATGGAATCTATATTCTTTGTAAATGGAAAAACATATAAATAAGTGGATTTAAAATGAAATGTAATCAATTATCTATACACATTACACATACAAATTAAATATAATGATCTAAAGAAATTCAACATTATAATTATTTTAGACATATTTAAGAAATGGTATTGATGCAAAAGTGTATTGAAATTTTTTTTAAATAATTTGAGGTTAGGCCTAAATATTATGTTAAAAAATACAACTTAAAAATTTAATAAATAATGTATTTATAGTTGTTGTTGTTTAATTATTTCTATTTTCTAATATATATATATATATATATAATTTATAATAAAAAAAATTGTGGGGGCAATCCGCCAATGGTATAACCAATATTATTCTCCTTTTATTAATAACACCCAATTCTTCCATATATTTTTTTTTATAAAATATATTGCATTAGAGTATATGTTTTATTTATCTTTTTTTGGTTTTTATTTTATTGACATGAGGGATCGCTAGTTAAAAAATTGTTATATATTATTATTGTTGTTATTTTTCTATAATTATAGCCAAATGACAATTGACAACCTAAAATCCACTTCATTCATGTTAGTAGAGTTTATACCTCAGACCTCCTATTTTTATTTAAAAAATTTTACTAACTGAACCTGTGATACCCACCATCAATATAAAGTTATTATTATTATTATTATGATTATTATTATTATTATTATTATTATTATTATTATTATAATTATTATTATTATTAATTATTATTATTATTATTATAGTCACGTGGTAAGAGTATATTTTCTTTGGAACTTTGGTGATTTATTGTTCCCACCTTTACTTTTTCCAAGGTCAAGTCATGAAAAATTTATAAATAAACAAACAAGAAGGGCCATAGATATTATCACATCACATAGTAGCAGCCTTGGAAAGAACCACCCCTATTTCTTTGAACAACATGCATCACCAATACAATTCTACTGTTGCAAAGGCCATAGATCTATCCTCAGCTTGTGTATTAGATCTGGAGAGACTACATGTTCCTTCTTAGCTATCCAAGAAATAAGATTTTACATGTCATGTAGTTAAAATAGATTTGTAAAGAAAATAATATTACCCAAAATATAATTTATCAAATATCGGTTTGAGTTGATGCTCGCGCTGTTTCAACCACTTCTGGCTCCATGTATCCTGCAGTTCCTATAACTTGTGTTGTGCTTGCTAAATATCCAATTATCCATGATGGTGCATTCTGGCTAATCCGAAATCCCCCAATCTAGCATTCATGTCTTTATCAAGCAACACATTGCTTGCCTTAATATCTCTAAACAAGACTTTAGATTCCCATCATTCATTTTTTTTGGTGTATTGATTCTAGAGGTGGTGTCTGGACGAGGACCAATTGAAGAAGGGAAACCAAACTTGATTGATTGGATATGGAGGCTAATGGAGAGATGTGAATTACTTTCAGCCCTCGATGAAAGATTAAAGGCTGAGGATGGTTATGCTGATGATGCTGCATTTGGGATTGTTGTGTGTACATCCGGATGCAAATGTCAGGCCAATAATAATGCAAGTTGTGAGCCAATATATATGTATATATATATATCCAATGCGGATGCACACATGAATTTTCGTGCGGATAGAGTAATTTTTTTAAAATTTTTTTTATACTATTATTTTATCGTGTATCAGCACGAAAAATTCGTGCGGACATCCACACCAGAGAATGATTATATATATATAAGAATTCTCAGGTCCGAGTCATGCGGATGATAAAACGTCTGCATGATCCGTATCTGAGCCGACCTATATATATATAAGAATTCTCAGGTTTGGACTATACTGACATTTTATCGTGCGCATAACAATAAAATAATGTTGCTTTATGATAAAGCAACGTTGCTTTCTAATTATGCGGACGATAAAACGTCCACCTGATCCGTACCTGAGCCGGCAATGAGTTTACTTTCAAAACATTTTTTATTTTTGATTGCTAGGTATATGACAGGTAATTAATTCAATGGTGGCCTTTTTTAAGTAACAATAATATGTATGGATTTCTGAAGTTAGTATGCTTTTGAAGGATTTTTATGTATGGCTCTGCTGCACAGAAATTAAAAACTTTCTAACTTTGCACTGTAGAAATAGACAGGTAATATAAACACGCCAGTGGTAGAATTTGAGCAAAAACTGTAAAAATTTGGTATAATTTTTATTCTACTGTTGTGTGTAAGAATGTAAATTGGCAGTGCTGTACATAAAATATTACAAGCTGAATTAGCTCTCTGGGCATTTGACAGCTGATTTTTCAGCTCTGCCACTAGAGAGGATTCTAAATTTAACTACAATTCTATCCAGCTCCAGGTTTAAAGAGAACCGTTGAATTGTCTGTTGCTTGCTTTTCCTAAGAATAAGCTTCGGCAGGTTTAATCTTTTCAAGTCTTGCTCGTCGTGCAAATTCCTGGATGTGCTTATCATGATCTTTCAGCAGCTGATCAACATTGTTTGATGGAAGTAATGGACCAGAGACGTAAATTTTGTTTCCTCTGGGACCGCGACCATGCTGCAGCAAAATATTAACCAGAAAGCAAATGTTAGGTTCAATAGATGAACTTTGAGGCCAGAGTCGAAGCAATGTTTCTTAAAAATTTAAGACCTTCGAAGGAAAGAAAGAAGTAAAGAAACTAACCAAACTTGATTCCCTGATTGTGGAATTTCCAACTCCTACATGAGGAGATTGCCTACAATCCTGCTTTCCTGGGGAGACAAAATCTTTAAATAGTCTTTGAGACCCACCAACTTGTTTTCCTGTTCCTACGTGTAAAGGACCAGATTTTTCTAGACCATCTTCGGGCAACATGGTTCTGCTTGCTACAAAACCGGATAATGTTGATAAGTTGGACCTGCATGAAACCACTGGAGGATCACCATGTCCTTTTCCTGCCTTTGCCCAGGTAGCTCCATGAATAGCCCCATGTACCAATGGCCCTGAATGTGACACTTTTGCATTCCCATGAACCAATGGCCCTGAATAAGAAACTTTCCTCTGCTGATGCTCCGAAAAATCTTTACTTGCCTCTTTCCCTGCTTGTCTTTGTTTCGGGGGGTTGATAGCATAAGTAGCCTCCTGATGACAAATGGTCGTCTCATTTTTTCTCCTAGAATTTGTATGATGTCTTCTCTGTAATCAGAGCGGCAAAATGTTATCATATAGATAAGACTACAAACTCAAAAGCAGCTATGATACTAAGAAAAATGAACTAAATATTGTACACATTACAAGCAAGAACCACAACAGGATTTGAAATACGGTAACAAATAGGGGGAAAAAAACTTCAACATGCCGCAAATTCAGATTTTGCAAAATAAATACCCAAGTCACCATCCAACCGATACAGAAAGGGAATTTTATATCAAAACTCCCATATTCTATTTCTGGTTAACAGATACACAAGAACTATATTAGAACTCAAAATCTTATGATGCTTAGGATATCGGTTATTCTTGAACTCAGAAGTTAGAAACCTCAACTGAACAGGAAGCAATATTACAGAGCTATCCACACCAGAATTGGTCCGCTCATCTGGCATCATACTCACAAACATATTGCACATTTTGCAAAACAAAAGCCAGGAAATATCAAAGTCATAACCACTACTTTAAAGAGTACCCAACAGTTGAAGATCCATTTTTAAAAGAAGTAACCTTTTCTATATTGTGTAGCCTGATAATAGTAAGAATACCAACATGACACATGTAAATTTATGTGCAATTTAGTACAAGCAGTTAAGGAAATGCATTAACAATCCATCAGTAATTTTATTAGTCTGTCAGTCTCTATTAAACACATTCAGTACATAAATACTAAAGAAGCATCAGTATCTGGATACTAATCACTGTTAGCGTAACCGAGACTCAAACTAGTGCCAAAATCAAAATCTAAACATCTTTCCAAGTTACCTTCATTATTGTGGTTAATTCGGCATCATGATTAGGTGCTGGAATTGGCAGATATTCTTTCCGCCAACTCCTTTCCATGCCACCCTTGTGGTCCTTGCCTCTTGCTATTCCTTGCCTATGAAAATGAATGAATGAAGAGGTTAATACAGTGAAATCCACTTGTAAATGGCAATTGAGTCTCTCCTTCACACAATTCGAAGTGTTAAAAAATAATATTTATAATAATAAAAGACCGACAGCTTCATAATTGAAGAGATAGAATCAATTCCTCAACACAATTAAATTAAGTGCAAAGCCAATTCATATAATCCATTCATCCAACCATTTAGTTCAAGACTTCTAACACATCATAGATGTTGCCCATTTTCCATGCCAAAAAAAAAAAAAAAAAGAATCTGAGCAGACCTCCATCTAGTACTATATGGCACCTAACTTCAGGATCTTCATATTTTAAACATTACATCATATAATTGCCATGGAAAATGATTTCTTCTAAAAATAAATGATAATACTTTAAAGCAAGATACCAGTCTTCAGCAGAAAGTTAAACATCATGTTGATTCTTAAAGCAATTAACTTACAACATGTACCTTCTAGATTCGTCATCCTGCAATTTGGCATCAATCTCTTTACTGGGAGGATATTTGGGTAAATTTGACGGATCACAAGCAAGTGGTTGTGTTGTAAAGAACTGTTGACAAAAACAAAAAAATAAAAATAAGATAGTCAGAAATCCAAGCCAATGAAGTCTCAACTTAGACATAAGACGGTAGAACTTGAAGGGTGGAATCTTGGCACAATTCTCCTATTTAAAAAATAAAAAATAAAAATGAAATAATGAACCGAAAGAAATAGGACCAACATAATTAGTGCAAGTCAAAAGAATATATGCCACGCTTAATAATAGGGGCAATCCCCAGCTCATAGACAGTTGTTCTATTCCTTTCTCTCTCAACTCTCTCTCTTGTGGTATATCCTCTCTGCCTATACTATAAGTTTTATAAGCAATCATTAAAATAATAATAAAGTTCACATTTTTTTTGTACTTAAAAATGTGTGAGAAAAGACATTCGTAAGCAAAAATATCATTGATTCTATGAGATAGTGCCATTTCAACATCCCGTACTATAGCAATTTTTCAGATTACACAGGTATCTTTATATATTGAATTAATTTATCTACTGCCATCCTAAGAAAGATAACCAGCATACCTCACTGTTAAGAGCAAATGCTGCAGTTCCTCTTTGAGCAGGATCTATGGACAATAAGGTCTCCATAAGCCCCAAAGTAGTTGCAGGAAAGTCTTTAAATGTTTCTGCAATACGCCGTCTATATGGTTGTACAGGCTTGAACACTGTTGAATGACGTAATTTTGATTTTCTCCAGTAATCCTCAGAAGGTGATCCACATAGCTTGAAGATTCTGTGCAACTGCTCAACCTACAAAAGTTTACATTATTTCATTTAAAAGCATCATTAATATCGATATAACTGCATTTCCGTGAATCTTCAACTGCCAACAACCCTCAATATAAGCATACACATTGCATAACAACAGTTTCATATAACAGAGGTAGTAAAGAGAATGAATCAAGGTACCTCTGTTTTCCCAGGTAATATAGGCTTCCCAGCAGATAGTTCCCCAAGTATGCAACCGGTGCTCCACATGTCCACTGCAGCTCCATAGTGAGAGGCTCCAAGCAAAAGTTCTGGTGGTCGATACCAAAGCGTCACCACACGGCTCGTCATTGGAATGCTATCTTTAGGATCAAAAAAACTTGCTAAGCCAAAATCCGCAATCTTCAAAATTCCATTATTGTCAAGAAGAAGATTTGAACCCTTTATGTCACGGTGCAAAACACCAAGACTATGGCAATGTTCAAGTCCACTTAGAAGCTGCTTCATGTAACATTTAACCTAACCAAGAAGAAATAAACATAAGAATTGCATAAAATTCTACCCAACGGCACAGATATTTATCATTTGCAAAATTAAGGAAGCTGCTGCAACCGAGCTGCGTTTAGGTGTCATTATAAATACATAAAAAATATGTAAATCAGCAGTTTTTAATGACATTCTGGAGAACCTAAACAAACATTTCTAAGGATACCTGAGACTCCGTGAACTTCATGCCAGGAAGTGATGCAAGCCCCACCAGATCATGTTCCATATACTCAAAAACAAGGTACAAGCTGCAAGACATTTGGGATGTGATCAAGCCTTCCAATTTAATTATATTCGGATGATCAAGCTTACGCAATATAGAAATTTCCCTGGCCATAAACTTGACACTCTCAGGATCTTGATTATTAAACTGAACTTTTTTTAAAGCAACAATTTTATCATGAATAACATCGCGAGCCCTGTAAACACTGCTATAAGTTCCTTGGCCAATCTGCAATAACAATACATCATCATGAGCATCATATAAAGTTGCAATATCATCTATTTACAGAATTGTGAGATATTGTTATCACCAAATCATTTCCTGAAGAGATTCAAAAGCATTGAAACTAATCTCGGTTCCAAATTTCAATCAAATAGACTAAAAAGAAAATATAAAATGCTACTTAACCAGACAAACCAAATCATCTGATAACTTGAGTGATACTATCAACCAAGCAATAGCAATATTCACACCAAACCAAAAATTGAATTGAAAGCAAAGCACATACTTTATCAAGCTTCTCAAAAGTATTAGCACGCCGCGGTATCCATCCCTTGATAGCTTCACCAGCCACAGCAGCAAGCCAAGTTGGCCACCCTGCTGCCACTTGCTCCCCTTCAACACCTTTAGGCAATCTCCCAATACGAGGATGAAGATCAATTACATTCACTGGACAATTTTCAATCCTCTTCCTCTCAATCAGCTGCTCATCAGCCTTCTTTTTCCTCTCAATTTGATCATAAATCATCTTCTTCTCAACCTGATCATCAACACTAATCTTCCCAATCCTTTGATGATCATAATACCTACTGGAACCATTTACTCTCTTATCAATCAACATAACATTCACATCATTTCTCTCCCCTTTACCCTTTGATCGAACAATTTCCTCTCTTCTTGATGAATTAACACGTGTCACATGCTTATTCAATGACCCCTCTTTTCGATTTAGCCTCTCCCTGCTGTCTTCAACAGCTTTAGGCTTAACACACTTACCACCCATATCACAAAATCAATCCCCCAAAAAAAAACTCAAAATTTTTCACAAAAATTCAGCAGCTAAAATCACTTCCCTTCATCATGGGCCATTAAAAAAATCAATCTTTATAAAAGAAAAAGACTTAATGGGCAAGAAAATGGGATGGGTACGTAAATGTTATTGTGTTTGAACTTGAATGAAACACTGACCGTTCAACGCGTATGTTACATAAATAAATACGCGGGGATGGATGAATGGGGAATTATGTGATGTATTAATAATAAATTATTATGCATATAACAGAGACGGCTTTGTGCCGGCAAAGCAAGATTGTTTGATTTCGTATGGTGGGTCTCAGTCAACAGAACCAATCCACTTTCTTTTTCACTTTTTTGTCAGCTCATTGAAGTAGTTAACAAGAAGCTTCTGAAAGATAGATTTGATTTGATTGTATAATATTATATTATATTAAACATTTTTTTTTAAAAGTACGGCAATTTTCCAACGAGAAAACCCCCGTTTTAATAAAATGAAGAATAGCAACTTAAAAGATAAAAAAATATATATATTTCAATAAAATAATTTTTATCCTATAATATGTTGACAACGATTTCAGCGTTCCAATGGTAGTATTAGAGAGTCACCTCTCCAACAAACTTTTATGACGGTGAATTTATTTGGTTAGTGGTATGGGCGGTGCCATATAAGGACCAGAGGGGACCGAAGTCTAGGGGTGGTAGAAAAGCCCGAAGCCCGGTCCGGCCCGGGATAACATGGGCCAAGGCTGAGCTTCACCCAAAAAGCCCGAGCCCGGCCCGGGCTTAAAATAAATAAAAAAATAAATATTTTAATTTATAAAATATATAAATTTTTATAATAAATTTTTTATATTTATAATTTTTTATAATAAAAAAATCGTATCCATGCTTAAAATAAATAAATAAATATTTTAATTCATAAAATATATATTTTTATAATAAATTTTTTATATTTATAATTTTTTATAATAAAAAAATCGGATCCGGGCTTAAAATAATATTATTTATAATTAAAAAATCAGGCCCGGGCCCGGCCCGATGATAGTACGGGCCCGGGCCGGGCTTTGATAAGCCCGGCCCGAGCCCGACCCGTTGCCATCCTTACCGAAGCCCCCTCTGGCTTTTGGGAAAAAAATTATTTTTTGAGTACTCTATTTAAAATTTCAATTATCCTACAAATTTCTTTATATTTTAAAATTTGATCATTTATTTAAATCAATTTAATGATAGATATATAAAGTTAAAATAACATTAATGATATCAATTCATCCACATTTAGATTGTATGAAATCAATTATTAAGATTTTGATATCTATATTTAAATAAAAAAAAATTGTGAGTTAAAATAGCCACACATATCCATATTAAAAGAAAACAAAATTAGTATTATGTAATTTATAAGACTGATAATTACCTAGATAAATATTGAAAAATGTCACGTAAGCGATCGTATGAAATTTAAATAGTTTCCATGGATCAAAAAAAATTGGCACTTATTATTTTTATATAAAATGTGTTATTGTTACAGTTCAGGCTACTCAGCCCCTGCTGAATGGAATTTCTGGCTCCACCACTGGTCACTTAGTGGGAACTGCACAAACTTGACAAAAAATAGATAAATCACAGAGATAATGATTTACGTGGTTTGGCGAAAAGTGATTCCAACCTACGTTCACGTAAGAAAAAGTTGACCCAAACACCTAACAAAAGGAGTGCGAATTACAAATAACCCTTCAGGTCTTAAATGTGATCGGGTCACGACTCACTTTCTCTCTCTATCACTAGTTTGCTCTCAAATTACAAGTGTTGTAAAATGTGAAAATTGCTAACCCTTTCTAATGTGGCTTATATCCCTTTATATAGGCTCCAAAAATCATTGTTCTACCGACTCTGCGTCATCTCACTCCACTTAGCCATCATTACAGCTATAACTCTCATCAACCATCCTCAGATCCAACCAATCAGATTAGCTCAATCCTTTGCCACTGCTTCGACCTATGGTAGTCTATAGCGGCCTCTGAAGGCCTATGACGATTGCTGTTCTGCCACTGCATCGCCCTATGGCAGCTAACAGAGCCTATGACCACTGTGAACCGTTACTTTATCTCTTTCATCATTAGCCTTCTAGACGTGCTCCTCCCCAGGTAAGGCATATGTCGTACGCTCTAGCATTAGTCAACTTATGATCTCATATTCGTTCCTCGGATTAGGCTACCAGGAAGATGATACTTCTCAAAGTTCTCCCTCCAATACCTCGACTGGGTCGGGGTCATACAAAGTGACCTCCTTGAGTCGAGCCATGTGATATCTCAGTAGAGCCCAGAAAATCTCCTCCTTTATTCGATCGGGTCGGTACTGCTGCTTGCATCGTCTTTCACATACTCTGCTCTTTAGAGAACTTTTCGGTAATCATGGTCGGGTCTTTCTACCAATCCAAATCTTACTTTGGACTATTGGGCCTTTGGAGCTAGCCATCAGTATACTGGTCAAGTATAATTAGGGGTGTGCATCGGTCGGTTAATCCTTGATTTTTTAACCGTAACCGAAATTTTCGATTAAATAAAAGTGTGACCGATTTAACCAATTTATGACACATAACCATTAACCAATTAACCATTATATTTCGGTCGGTTATGGTTAATTCGGTTATTAACCAATCCAATAAATTAAAATTTAATATTTTTTATAATTTTTAATTAGTAAAATTATTTATGATGTAGGTCGGTTCTACCGATTTTTTTTTGGAACGTTTCAATCGGTCGAACCACTGACGCATTAAATTTTTTGGATCACTAATTCGATCACATATCTGATTCTAAAAATACTGATTCTAACTAACATTTGATTAAATATATCTATATATATATGGTTTAATTTCGGTTAATCGGTCGGTTCGATTATACGAATCTCATAATCGTAACCGAACCGAATAACCGAAAAAGTTAAAAATTTTAACCGCAATAACCGAATTAACCGAACTGTAATAAAAAAATTGGTCGAAACAGTTCGGTTAATCAGTTAAAACCGATTAATGCACACCCCTAAGTATAATATCTTTTTTACATTTCTTCAGGTCTTGACTCTCATCGGGATAATGGTATTTCGAAAAACCACCATCAACCGAGTTCTATATTTTATCTATAAATAGTCTTGATTAGTTTCTAAAAGATAATATATAATATATATATGTCCGGATGCACGCAAACGTATTTGTTATTGCATTCTAATCCGTTTCTTTATTTTTAAACAAGCCTCTCAGATGCACCATTATCTTTCACAAATAATTAAAAAGGTGGGTTGGGCTTGTTCAAGTACGGTGTTGTTGAATCGTTACCAAATTCTTGAATATAAAATAAAGGGTAATGATATATTTACTCACATTATTTCCGAATTTTATTCCAATTCTCTCACTGTAGCTACAGTAATTCACTGTATCTACGGTGAGAGAGTGGGGATAAAATTAAGTAAAAATGTGAATAAATATATCATTTTTATAAAATAAATTTGTGACGACTATCGAATTCAAGTTTTACCAGTCCAATCCACTGTAAATGACACTGATTTTGAAATGGAAGACGAAAATTGAATTTATTTAACTGAAAACACTGAAGCGGTCAAATAATGCTACTTTCTTCAGAATTTCCATCAATCGAATATTTATTTTTTGATTCATCAACTTACGTCCGGCACCCACTAAGTATAATAATTCAATCAATTTCATGAAGACTTCTGTTCTTAATATAAAACTATGATTAAATAAAATATATTTATTTATGGGCCTGCAAGAAAAATGAATTTGTCCAGATGTTTACATATATTATATTTATTTATTTTAAATGATTATTAAAAAAAATAGTGAAATTTAAAATATGAGTTCAGATTGTGCTACAAATATATGTTTTCAATTCATATAAAAGGAAAATGATGTAAAAATAGTTAGTCTCTCGTGCTGACGCACAATTTTAAAATACATATATAAGAATGTTGTTTTAAAACCGATATGATTCGAGTACAAAGGCACCAGTATAGTAACTCATGATCACTCACCAACTATGGCTTCCACATTTTGTTTTAAGAGACATAAAGGGAGATAATTGAACTAAACATAGAGAGGATAAAGAAAGCTTGCTTTTGTTTACAACGCAATGTAAAATAAGATTACACGCAGTCAGGGTATTTTACATGATTAAGAAAGCTTTATTCAAAATGCAATGCAGGATTTAGGTGAACTGTCACTGTAAATAAGGATGACAATTACTTTCGTTACCCTGACCATGCTCCTCTCTGAGAGCCCCCGGAAGAATGCGCGCTCAACCTGTCGAGCACTGCGTTAAAATCCACAGCTTGCCCATTCTCCTCCATCCTTTGAATCACATTGGCAGCATGATCACCCCTGAAACCCATGTTCACTAGTTTCTCGATCAAATCATTGTAAGGATGGTTGCGAACAAATTGTGGGTGGCTGGGATTGTGGGCCAAAAGATTACTGCCTGCAGTAGGTTGTGTAGGGTATCCACCTTGTGGGAAGTGAGATTGTTGAGGCAGATGGTGTGTTCTCCCCGATTCACTATCATACATCATATATGAGTTCCCTGGAGGAAGAGTTGGAGGAGAGCCAGCAGCTGCATACCCATTACCTGGCTGTGCCCCGTAGTTGGCCTTAATTAGCTGGGGTTGTGGTGGCGGCGGTGGTGCCTGCTGTGGAACTGGTCTACCAGATGCACCATATCCATAAGGCATAACATCAGCACAGCTAGATACTGGTTGGGGAACTCCTGAATATGGAACTTGCATAGGACCGCTATTTGGCAACATCTCAGGAGGAGGTGGGTTTGTGGGTTGGCTAGGGGCGTATGACGGGTAAACTGTTGGTGAGGGCCTCATCTGGGGGGGCTGCAAAGCAGGCTGCTGTTGTGTTTGTTGTACCTGCTGAGGCCATTGCTGCTGATACTGAGGAAGGAATTGGTGACCAGAAGGAACTGGAGTAGACTGAGATAGTTGAGGCTGTGGTGTCACCCTAGAGGGGTCTGGCAGTTGGGGAGGTCTGTACTGAGGATCAGAAGACATATGCTGACTTAGAGGCTGTTGGCTGGGGGCTGGGGCTGGGGGGTTTGGTAATTGAGCTGCAGGCATATAATAGGACTGCTGATGAGTCACGTTCTGAGGAGGGGGCTGAGAGGGCGGTGCCACAGGCTGTTGCTGTGTAGCGACTTGATGGGGGAGGGCAAGAGCTAACTGCTGATTTTGCATGTCACCTGTTGTGCTTTCACTCCTTTTGGCCTCAGAGACAGCTGGTGATGCTTTCTCCTCATTAGATTGTGAATGGCTTGACGAGGATGAATCTTTCTGCGCAAGCCGAAGCTTAGCTAGTTCTTTTTGATTTTCTGCAAGTTCTTGCTTGTCTCTCAGAATCTGGATAGACCTGTGGACCTGCAATGGGTAATAAAAAATGTTATTATCCAATTTCAGAGTTAAAACTACTAAAAGATCACATTAAGTTAATGAGAAAAACATGATATTATTCTTGAACAACAAAGCACTGCTGCTAAAATAATACCACACTTCCAATTATTGTGAAGCTCCAGCACAAAGTCAACTAGCTAACAACGAGAATAAATTGAACCCAACAATGGGATATGTGAGTGTAAAGTATTGATGGCCTAATTTTTTTCAAATTCATGCCAACCATACAGATGTGCTATTTACTAAAAAATCAATCATTCAGTTAGTAGAAACAATTTGTCAATCCGCATTGAATTCCTCTTGAAGAATAAATATATAAAATTCGCACTGTTCAAATATAATTTATGTTGAAAGAAAAAATGTTGACCAAGACAAAAGTTGAAAAAGAGCTGAAGTCTTCATCTGTTCTCCAAAGACACTATAATTCACACAAAAGGAAAATAAGAAAAAGAAGCAATTGATAACATAAGATATTTATAGAAAAAGCACAGAATTATTTAACAATTCATTAAATGCATCTAGAACAGGAAAATATATCATAACATTACTGCCAAGTCATAACTATAAGATTTCACAAAACACTAACTGAACATTTCAGACTCCTGATGCATGCAATTTAAGGTTTTAACTCACCTCCTGAAGGTGTTTCTCAAGTGATTTAAGCTTCATATCTGCCTCCCCATGATCACAAACTAAATCAGATCGCATTTCTCCTATTGATTTGTCAAGATTGTAGCAATACAACTCCAACTGCGAGAGGCGCGAACTGATTCCCTCAAGAAAACGCATGACGCCATCAGTATGCTTTTTCATGGTTATTTCAATCATGGAAATAACATCTTGGTTGAGAGAATCATCTGGCTGGTTATACGAAAGAGCTGGAAACATTGATGGTCTCGACTTTCTGCAATTTTGAAAATCCTGCTGAAGTAAAGACGCAGAAGACTAAATTAGTTATCATATACAAGCCAATGATAAACATTCAAAACAAGTGACATTCATAAATAACGCAAGCTAGCATCAAACAGCGAAGAGGACAAAAAAAGCAAAAGAAACTAATAGTTCGTTGTTCTCGTACCACTTTCGATAATATGTTCAACCAAACTAGCGCATTCCCCTGAAAAAAGAAAATCGTTCCCAGAGACAGTGCTCTTGAAATACAACTAAACTTTGTCTAAATTCACTCCGAATCCATACACATCTAACAACATATTATTGCCCTTAGTCCAAGGCATAAGAAAACACTGCATTTGTGATCACAAATTACTGTAATCCGACTTGCTGTACAAATCCTAAAGAAATCAGAAATTTCACCCCGCCCCAAGACAATTAAAAAAGTCTAATTAGTCTTAAACGCTCAGCTCAGAATAAATATCCACCTGTTCTTGACAGAATCAGAAAGATTATTAATCAATAAATAAATTTCAAAGAAACCCGAATAAAAATCACCACTTCAAATAAAAATAAATAAACTAATCTCAAACTCGAAACCCTAATCTCATAGCCCAACAAATTTCAAAAACACCCCCCCCCCAAAAAAAGAAAAAAAAATTACAGTTCAAATACCTTATTGGAACTGGACCCGATCACAGGATCCGCACGGCTCCCATTAGAAGAATCCTGGTTAGGGTAATCCTCGTACGAGCAGAGAATATCATCCGACCCAAAATCGAAACCCTTGGAGCCCGAATTGACCCGACCCGACGATCCAGAAGCCATCGATTACGCGATCGCAAATGCGGAAATTCTTAGAGATAAAAAGTTATGCTTTTGATTTTCAGAGAGAAGTGATGATGAATAATTGATTGATAGATGAAGAAAAGCTCTTTTTGCTCTTTTTTTTTTGGGGTATTGTGAAGGAAAGTTCGTGGCTTTTATACGGTGTCGTGTTGGTACTTGAAAAGTTATTTGGATTATAGATAAGCATTGAGGATTAGGATGTGTTTAATAGATAGTATTATCACATAATATAAATTTACTTATAAGTTAGAGAATAAATTTTTAAGTATAAGTTGGTGTCAAGTTAAAGTAGATATTTGGTATAATATCGAAACGCTAACGATAACGCTTTAGTGACGTTCTATCAAACGCAAGGTAAGAGAGAGTTTCAGATGGTATTGCCACCATATTATTATTTTCTTACGAATAATTTTTATTTATTTATTTATTAATGGATACTTATGGTGTCAAATAATTAAGTTGATAAAATTTCTTTTAAATAATACCATTTTTGACTCTTCGGAAAAAGGGTAGGTTTATTGTTGCTAAGAGATTTTCTAAGTAGAATGATTTTTTGGTGGAAACACCAAATTATTTACAAGCGGTTAAAAATATTTCAACAAATACTTTTTTTTTTTATATATTACAACGGTATAAAGATGAAAGCGCTCATATATGTTCCCTGATAATTATGAGAGTCGTGCAGTGGTTGTTGTTTTTTTGAGAGTAAAGTCTATCATTATAATTTACATGCATGATTGTCGGTGTCTACGTCTACCGAATAATGGGATATTTTTTCATCGATCTTATTTTGGAAAATATCTTTTATCTATTTTAGTAAGCTTCAGAAAATATCTTTCTCTCTTATGGAATAATTCTTTTTTAATTATCATTTTCATAGCAAATATACTACTATGCTCACGTTGAGCTATTAACTGTGTATATTGATTGCAGTAATTCATGTCTTCTACAATTGATGCTACTTCATGTATTATTCTGTACAAATCTAATGGACTACTCTGGGAGATTTTTTTTGAATGTAATCTTCTGAATAATTTTGATTCACTACCTATGTGGATAACATGGTATGTTGGTAAAATGATACCTGTATTTTTATTATTGACATGGCTAAGCTTGGTTGGCAATAGGTCCGGCCAGATCGGGTTTTGGCCAAGTCTTGGTCCTAGCCCATAAAATATATTAAAGCTCAATCCCTCAAAAGCTCTGTTTATTTACAAAAGGGTCAGATCCGGCCCTAACCCGCTTGATATCGGGCCGGAGTAGAGCCAAGCCAGATCTTAAATTTTTAAAAAATTATTAATTAATAATAGTATTTTTTAAATAAAAAAATTGACATAACCTCTATAAAATGAAATTTTTGAAAATTTATACCCTGTAAAATACATTATAAGTTCTAAATAAAAAAATAAGAAAGTAACAAATAATACTAATATAACTTAAACAAGCTTAAAAATAATAAAAAAATCATAAAACACTACACTGGGTGTTACTAATATGAAAGTAATGATTATTGGACTTGTAGGACGGATAATGTTTAAGGCTCTGTTTAGGGTTTCTAAATAAAATAGATAACTAATATCTATTGACGAAGTTTCTATTTGATAAATCATTTCAAATGATAAGGCTTCGAAAAATAAATTGTGTAGGTTTTATATATAATTCTGGTTAATAATTCTTGAGGAACATGAAATACGAGTAAAAAAATATCTAAGGGAAACTTGTTGCATAATTTTTGGGAATAACGATTCTATTTCTCGGAAAATATCAAAAGAGTTGTTTAAGTGTTTTGTGGCTATGGCTAAGTATTTTTTGTGTAAGGCGTTTCTTATAAAATCTTTTATAATATCCAGAGAATCTCCAATTATAGCTTCTAATTTTAAAAATTAAACCTGGTGACCTGCACAAGTATTGGTAAATAAATCTTGTAATGCATTAATTTACTATATATATGTTGATTTTTGTCTAAATGCATCTCTTGTTTTTATTTTTCTAAATTTCTAATTATTATTTTTTGCTTGCCTATAATGGATACAAAATAATATTGTAAATGTTGTATATAATGGAGTTGGTGCTTGAAGTGTCAATCCGAATTGTACATTTTATTATTTATTAATAAAATAACTACATTTTTCATTTCATACTTTATAATGGTATTGTCATTATGCGTATTAGATTTATGTATAGATATGCTAAGAATGACATCGACCTTAGAATAGTTTTGACACTAGGTGTAAACTATTCTTAATGTAAATATTCCTAGTCGTTGGTTTTGGAATACGGTCGAATTTCTATAACTTATAAAACTAGCACATGTCGTATATTGGAATTGGAGTTCCAATGGTTTAACGCGATGTACCATGAGTTTTGGAAACTCGTATAGACATGTGGGTATTCGTTAGAGCGAATACTGAATAACTCACAGGTGATTCCTAATAGTTGGAAGTACACACCACTGTCAATAGGAATCTCCTCAAGTCGAGTATCATATGTAATCCTTTGACTATATGATAGCATTGATTTTGTGTGAGATCCCCCACACTTTGATGTCATGTATGTCAGAAACCTTTCATGGTCTGGCCTCTAGATGTTCGTTGGATGTGGACCGATACGCTCAGTAATCAAGTG
>SKCR01051341.1:0-60126 GCA_019454045.1 Zanthoxylum bungeanum
TAGCTGCATATTACGATTACGAAATATGGCAGATGGACGTTAAAACCGCTTTCCTTAACGGAAACCTGTTGGAGGATGTTTATATGCAACAACCTGACGGTTTTATCGCACCAAGACTTGCAAACAAGGTTTGTAAGTTAAATCGGTCCATTTATGGACTGAAGCAAGCATCAAGGTCATGGAACCAACGTTTTGATGAGGTCATAAAAGAATATGATTTCATTCAAAACGTAGATGATCCTTGTGTATATAAGAAGGTTAGTGGGAGTGCACTGACTTTTATTGTCCTTTATGTCGACGATGTATTGCTTATAGGCAATGACATTCCCATGTTAACGTCGGTGAAAGCTTAGCTTTCATTGAAATTCTCCATGAAAGATCTGGGAGAAGCAGCTTTTATTCTAGGAATAAGATCTACCGGGATAGATCTAGAAGGCTACTTGGACTCTCCCAGAGTACATATATTGATAAAGTGTTGAAGAGATTCAACATGGATCAGTCCAAGAGGGGACTGTTGCCAACATCACATGGCGTCTTTCTATCTAGGGACATGTGTCCTAAAACACAAGATGAGAGAGACAACATGAGTCGGACTCCGTTCGCCTCGGCAGTCGGATCGATCATGTATGCCATGATATGTACACGACCTGATGTGTCCTATGCTTTGAGCATGTGCAGTCGATATCAGGCCGATCCAGGACAGGATCACTGGATGGCGGTTAAGAGTATCCTTAGGTATCTTAAAAGAACTAAGATGTTTTCTTAATCTATGGAGATGGAGAACTTGAGGTATCTGGATATACCGATGCAAGTTTCCAAACCGACAGAGACGACTTCAAGTCGCAAACCGGGTACATATTTTGCTTGAATAACGGAGCAGTGAGCTGGAAATCTTCCAAGCAAGATACTGTTCCGATTCAACAACTGAAGCAGAGTACATTGCAGCAGCTGAAGCAGCAAAAGAGGCAGTTTGGATCCGTAAATTTCTAATTGGATTAGGAGTAGTTCCGTTAGCAGCTGAGCCCGTTCCATTGTATTGTGACAATAGTGGGGCTATAGCACAGGCTAAGGAACCAAGCCTCATCAACGATCCAAACATGTTCTTCGATGATTCCATCTGATTCGAGAGATCATACATCGTGGCGATGTGAAGATCGAAAAGATCGCATCAGAGGATAATATTGCAGATCCGCTGACGAAGGCTATTCCTCGGGAAAAGTTTGAGCGACATGTACATAGTTCAGGTATAAGATGCTTGAGTGACTGGCTATAGGCCAAGTGGGAGATTGTTAGACAGTAATGACCCATAGCGTCACTATTTTGTAAATGATATTGTATTATTGTACAAAATTAACTATGTAGTAATGAAATTGCCTTTTACCGTTTTGTAATTTATTTACTTTGATATATAAATGGTAAAAGTCCCTATGATTAGTTCCGGATTGTGATGATATGAGACAGTATCAATCCATAAAGGTTTAATCATTAAATATCCTAGTCGTAGTATTATCGAGATTGGACATTGATAATGCGGAATAGACTAGTACTGGCACTCGTGCATGTTGTGAGGGCACAACGACATAGTTCTCATATATTTAAGTATAGGATACTTATGCAAGTGCGGTAGGAGGTTGTGTTTTACCGATGGTACGGAAAACAGCTTCGCTCTGGATAGACCCCCGCGGAGTCCCATTGGTAGTATGTCTGCGTGTCTATGGGAGTCCGCTTCAGGGTAGGTGCATATGATCTTAACCTGAGACTTGCATCGCTATACTTACGACAATCGGTAAACTTTAGTTTTGGTGGTCCAGGGCTTTAACGGTTCTGTGTACACCTCTTCTGGGTTTATCGAGAATCGTAGTGTATTGGATGTGATGTCAAGATGGAAGTATCACTTCAGACATATGGAGAAGATGATCGCGAGGGATACAGAACTAGTACTCTATAATGGTTGCAACCATCGGGATAATATGACTAGGTCAGGATTATCCGATCAAAGAGACTGGTTGCTTGATGTCCGATATATGTATCGTATGGGGCAGACACATCTCCAACCCCAGGCCTTACATGTGATCATCCGATACTGGATCGATATACCTATACTACGGTATGCTACGCCTGTTATAGATCTTATATTCCAATAAGAATTTCTAGAGAATTGGGTAGACATGGCGTTTTGCTAGAGGCTAACCTTGTCTTGTAAATCGGTAAAAAGTAGTACTTGGTACGTACGTGTTCGGATAGTTCGACAACCGGATTTACTGCCAACATATCTAGAGGTCTCTTGGGTCGCTTCCCGAAGATTCACCAATGACGTATGATTCAAACTCGATTAATCTTGGATTAATTATGGAGAGACTTTATCTTGGATAAAATACTATATAAAGAGAGAGAACGATTAATTTGGAATTAATCGTAAATTATTATATTCGATATAATAATCGAATTCGATTTCGACGCGAAATTAAAATTAGATTTTAATTCGGGCAAACGAGTTAATTTAGAATTAATTCGTTAGCGACGTAAATAATAATTTCGCTAGGCGTAATTATTTATTTAAATTCGATTTAATTAACGTCGCGACGTAAGTTCGGTATTTCGGAAATATCAAACCCGAACGCGTGAGTGCACGTGGGCCCACTTTCATTTGGAAACGTGTGGGGCCCACATGACACATGTCATTATATGCATTATTTTATTGTTGATGCATTGCATGGAGATAGTGTACAATGCACTCAAGGGTTTGCATGGAAATTGAGTGTTTGACACTCTAAGCCTTTGCATGGTTTGTGTCATAAGTTTATTATTATTTAATAATATTATGGCATAAATTATAAATTGATTTTTGTAACCAAAAAAATCAAATCTCTTCTCCCTCTCAATTACCGAAACAGTAAGCTCTCACAGCCCTCTCCATTTCTCTTCATTTTTTGTTGCAAAAACTTGAAGAAAGTGTGTGTGTTTGGAACATTAATCATCACATTTTTGGCTAGCACCATCAAGGGATCATACAAAGGTGTTATGGGAAACTCATCTTAGAGCTTGGAAGGATCAAACATTGCTTGGAGCTTCTCTTTTATGCTTGGCCGAATCCTTCACTTCACTGCACAAAGGAGAAAGTTTTGTTTCATCAAACGCATCCACATTCCGATCTTTGTGAGTATGATTCCGTATACTTTAATATTGTTCATTCTCTTATATATTTTGCTTGTTTCTTTTGATCTTGGGACATGGATTAGATTTTCAACATTGAGAACCCCAAGGAAATTCTGATTGCAAGTGAAGTAACCTCCGAAGAGAGGGAGAAACTAGAAGAAGTGTTGGTCAGATATGCCAAAGTGTTTGCTTGGTCCTATGAGGACATGCCTGGGGTAGACAGAAACATTGCCCAGCACACAATACCAACTTATCCGAATATGAGGCCAGTAAAACAAAAACTCCGACGGATGAGACCAGAATGGGCTGAGAAAGTCAGAGAGGAAGTTAAGAAACAGATAGATGTGGGGTTCCTGGAAGTAGTGAAGTATCCTGAGTGGTTGGCTAATATAGTGTCGGTGTCAAAGAAATACGGGAAGGTCAGAATGTGTGTAGACTACAGAGATCTCAACAAGGCTTGTCCGAAAGATGATTTACCTTTGCCGCATATAGATGTTCTGGTGGATAGTGCGGCTTTATCTACTATGTATTCATTTCCAGATGGGTTTTCAGGTTACAATCAGGTTCTCATGGCTGAGGAAGACAAACACAAGACTGCATTTGTTACTGAGTGGGGTACTTACTGTTACATGGTAATGCCGTTTGGGCTTAAGAATGCGGGAGCTACTTATCAGCGGATGGCCACTACACTTTTCCATGACTTGATGCACAAAGAGATTGAGGTGTATGTGGATGACATGATGGTGAAATCAGAGACAAGAGTTGGGTATATTGAAGCACTGGAAAGGTTCCTTCGGAGAGTTGACAGATACAACCTGCGGCTAAATCCCAAGAAATGTGTGTTTGGGGTGACATCAGGGAAATTGCTTGGTCATACAGTGGGAATAGGAGGAATAGAGGTAGATTCTGAGAAAATCAAGGCAATCATATAAATACCTACACCGAAGACAGAAAAAGAAGTCAGAGCATTCTTAGGGAATATTCAGTACATCAGTCAGTTCATCGCCAAGTTGACATCAGTATGTGAGCCTATCTTCAAACTGTTGAGAAAAGATCAGCCAGTGAGATGGAATGAACAGTGTCAGACAGCTTTCGACAAAATCAGAGAGTACTTAGTAAAGCCTCCTGTATTGAAACCTCTGAGATCGGGCAGACCTTTGGTATTGTATTTGGCTATAGAATCAGAAGCACTGGGGCCAATGATGGTACAGGCAGATGAGACAGGGGTAGAACATGCAGTTTACTATCTGAGTAAGAAGATGCTCCCGTATGAGGCTCGGTATCAAGAAGTAGAGAAGATCTGTCTTGCCGTGGTATGGGCTTCCAGAAAGTTGCGACATTATTTTCAGTCTTACAAGATCCAGGTAGTGGTAAAGGAAAATCCTCTTAAATATCTTCATTCGGTGCCTTCACTAGTGGGAAAATTGGGCAGATGGTTGGTATTACTGACAGAGTTTGACATTGAGTATCTCACCTCTAAATTGATCAAAGGGCGAGCAGTAACAGAGTTTCTGGCATTGCAACATGTTGAGGGGGATCAGTACAAGTTTGAATTTCCAGATGAAGAGATCCAATCAATAACAGTTCAGAGATGGAAGATGTATTTTGACGGAGCAGTGAATTACAAGGGAGCCGGAATTGGGATCGTGATAGTGACCCGCGAGGGAGAGACTTTTGCTTTAGCCAAGAGGTTGACATTCAGAGTGACTAACAACATGGCCGAGTATGAAGCATGTGTTTTTAGTTTGACATCATTGATAGCCTTGAAGACCGGGAGTGTGGAAGTCTACGGAGATTCTATGTTGGTGGTCCAGTAGATGCGATGAGAATGGGAATTGAAAGAAGAACGGTTGAAACCTTACCTTTTTCACCTCAGAAAGTTGGCACAGGTTATCCCCGAGTGTAAGTTTCAGCATTTACCGAGAGAAGAGAATCAGATGGCAGATGCATTGGCTACACTTCCAGCAACTTGGGAAAATCCAGAAAAGTTAGTGATGAGACCGTTGATACTGACAACAGCAAACAGACCTGTTTATGAGATAGAAAGAATTCTGGAAGTTGAGGTCGACGACGGTAAACCTTGGTATTATGACATTTAGAGGTATCTGGAACATGGTGAACTCCCGGAAGGGGCAGGCAGAAAAGACAGAACAACCATTCAGAAGTTAGCTTCCCAATATGTGACTTTGAAAGGGGAACTGTACAAGAGGCAAGCAAACGGTATTCAGTTGAATTGTTTGAGAAAAGATGAAGCTCAACATGTAATGGAAGAAATACACGCCGGGGTATGTGGTCCGCACATGAACGGGTTGAATCTGTCCCGCAAGATATTGAGACAAGGTTTTTATTGGTCAACCATGGAAACAGACTGCGCAAAGATGGTAAAACACTGTCATGACTGTCAAGCACACGGTAATTTGAATCACTTACCGCACACAGAGTTGCACGGGTTGTCAGAGCCGTGGCCTTTCTCAGCATGAGGAATTGATATGATTGGAGAAATTCCACCGACTGCATCGAATGGGCATCGCTTCATAGTAGTGGCAGTAGATTTCTTCTCGAAGTGGGTGGAAGCCGAATCATTCCGCAATGTTACACCAAAACAAATGGCAAAGTTTATAGCTCGGAACCTCATTTGTCGGTATGGTATGCCGTATTATGTAGTGACAGACAACAGAGTTCAGTTTCAAGGAGAGACGAAGGCAATGTTACAGAAATACGGGATAGGCCACCACAAGTCATCACCGTACAGGCCGCAGGCAAATGGGGCAGTTGAGGCAGCCTACAAGACTATAAAGACGATTTTAGCCAAGATGACAGAGAACTGCAGAGATTGGGCCGAGAAACTACCATATGCTTTGTGGGGGTACAGAACATCAGTAAGAACAGCAACATGGGCTACACCTTACTCTTTGGTCTATGGAATGGAAGCAGTATTGCCAGTAGAAGTGGAAATACAGTCTATGAGGGTATTAGCAGAGGTAGAGTTACCGGAACAGGAGTGGGCCGCACAAAGGTTTGATCAGTTAGCACTATTGGATGAGAAGAGAACGAAGTCTTTGTATCACATGCAGTTGTATCAGAAGAGACTAGCCTGAGCATTCAACAAGAAAGTACGCCCCATCAAGATCAAAAATGGTGATTTGGTACTTAAGCAATCAAGGCCGTCGACGACATATCCAAGAGGAAAGTTCAGACCTAACTGGGAAGGACCTTACATAGTGCAGAAGGTAATGGGAAATGGAGTAGTGAAGCTATCAGACTTGGAGGGGAACGAGTTCACCGAGACGATCAATGTAGACAGATTGAAGCAGTACTTTGCCCGAGGGAGAGAAGACTGAGCAGTCACCAAGGAAATTGGCAGAAGACCTAACCCAACGGGATAAGAAAATCATTCATGCATACACGTAACATTGCATTCTCTTCGTGTTTGTTCTTGGTTTTGTGTTCGCAGGTTCGAAGAAAAGAGAGAGCGGCAGAAATGAGCCAAACAGCATCAACACAGTTTCAGTCTTAGGGATGAGTCCAAGGAGGCGAGGCCCATATCAGCTCGGGGGCGAGGCCCATATCAGCTTGGGGACGAGGCCCCTATCAGCTTGGGGGTGAAGCCCATGTTAGCTTGGGGGCGAGGCCCATGTCAAATTGAGGGTGAGGCCCATGTCAGCTTGGGGGCGAGGCCCATATCAGCTTGAGGGCAAGGCCCACATCGTCAGCAGTTTTGGAATGCGTCCCAGGGTCGAGGTACCCCTGTTGACAGTTGTAGTTCCGGGTCGAGGTGCCCAGGGTCGCGGTGCCCACTACATCATCAGTTCGAGGGCGAGGTCCCTATTGTCAGCGGTGTTGGGTCGAGGTGCCCCCGTTGTCGGTTGTAGTTCAGGGATGCGTCCCAGGGTCACGGTGCCCACTACATCATTATATTGATGGCGAGGTCCCTATTATCAGCGGTGTTGGGTCGAGGTACCGCCATTGTCGGTTGTAGTTTCGGGATGCGTCCTAGGGTCGAGGTGCCCACTACATCATCAGTTCGAGGGCGAGGTCCCTATTTTCAGCGGTGTTGGGTCGAGGTGCCCAGGGTCGAGGTGCCCCCGTTGTCGGTTGTAGTTAGTGGGATGCGTCCCAAGATCGAGGTCCACTGCAGCACCAACTCAGCTCGAGGCAGCAGACGAGCTAGGTAAGCGAAAATTTATTGCATAACTTTGATAGGATTGTTCAAAGTCACACACTGCAGAAGTCCCATCAAAGTGGGGGCGACTGTAGGCATTGCATTTTTGCATGTGAAACCCGATGATGAGTCTCAGTTGGAGGCACTACCTTTTTAGTTAAGGATATTGCGAGAAACGGTCGTCGGAAGGGAATCGATATTTCATTAGATCCTTGTTCACTTATTTAGCATCAAGCTCACTTGTTGGACCTCCGTTTAGATCACCTTTGGCCCAGAAAAAACCAAAACCCTCTTGAACCAAGCCCATACACGCCTAACCCACTCATCAAGCCAAACCAAGCCAAACCAAGTCAAACCAAGCCCACACCACATTAGGCCCACACGCCCATCACCCAAATTAAATAAAATATTAAATTAAATATTAATTAGATAATGTATTTGAATTAAATAAAATATTTAAACCATTTACCAATTAAATAAAACATAAAATATAATCAAGCTTAATTTAGACAAATCAAATATATTAACTTCCTAACTAAACAAAATCACATACTAAATTAAAACGATGTTATGCCTAATTTAGACAATTCAAATATATCGACTTCCTAATCTAAACCAATCTTGTCTCCATCGAATCCATTGCTTTCCTTCTTAGACACCAAATCAAATCCCTTCCTTGTGAGACAAGGAGTAGCCCTAACCCTTCTCCATATAAAAAACCCCTAACCAAGACATGCAGTCTCCTAGCTCATACACATAACTCACACGCAAATCACAACACAAAGAGCCCTAGCCACTCACGACAATAGCAACAAGAAGAACAAAAACAATTCTCTTCATCTCCTCCACTCCATAACCGAAAATAGCTCCCCATAAACCTCCACACATCACCGAAAATCCCCCCCATACAGCAGCCCAAACACGTCCCAAACAGCAGCCCCTTTCCACCGAAAACAGCAGCCCAAATCACCCCCAAAACAGCAGCCCAAATCACCCCCAAAACAGCAGCAAATACTCTTAAAACAATCTCTAAAATCCTTAAAATAGTAACATAAAAACTACATTTATAACCAATAAAAAAACACCCAAAATAGTCCGTTGAAATGTCAAAATAGTGACCTGAACAGTGAGCAGAAAATACAGAGGAAACAGCAGCAAAACGGAGGCCAAACAGCAAGCAAAACAACAAAACAGTGAGCTAAGACGCTAAACCAGTGAACCGAAGAAGTGGAGGAGCTTTACCCTTCCGATCTCCGCGAAACGCAAGTCCGAAAGTCGGCAAAAAAGGTTAAACCTGAGGGTATTTTCCACATTCATTTTCTGTTTTATTTTCATTATTTATTGAGTATTGTTCGCATGATTGTTATGTGGAAATGCATGTTGTGGCCCTTGAGTAGATAAATATGCATGTATTATGAAATATTGTATGTTGTGGCTTTAGAATAAAATGAAAGATGTGTCAAATCTCGCGGTATATCGGATGGAAACCCGGACATAAATTTCATAGCCGATTCCGAATGGACGGTAGTATGATCTGTACTCGGGATACAGCTCTACGTACCGCTTGAGTAAACGACACCTTCTTTTGTTTCAAGTTGCTTTGATTTATTTATTTTTCGTCATTTAAATTCCGCATGTTACTTGTGTATGCATGATGCGATCGAGTGCATGGGCTTAGTAAGTCGGATTAAAGGTCCCCTATTTGGAGGGGTTAAAACCCTTTACAACGATGCTTTGCCGCGCCGGTTGATGTGTGTTGGGTTGAATGTAAGAAATGTTCAATCGGGCATGCTTAGTTTGATATTGTCTTTATTCTTTCTATGCATGATGCGATCGAGTGCATGGGCTTAGTAAGTCGGATTAAAGGTCCCATATTTGGAGGGGTTAAAACCCTTTACCACGATGCTTTTCCGCGCTGGTTGATGTGTGTTCGATTGAATGTAAGAAATGTTCATTCGGGCATACTAAGTTTGATATTACTGTCTTTATTCTTGGTATGCATGATGCGATCGAGTGCATGGGCTTAGTAAGTCGGATTAAAGGTCCCATATTTGGAGAGGTTGAAACCCTTTACCACGATGCTTTGCCGCGCCGATTGGTGTATACTCGATTGGATGCGAGATGAGTTCAATCGGATACGTGAAGTCCCACATTGTGGATTTGTTTGTCTATGAATGTGTTTCATGCATCAGGTCTGGTTATGTTTGAACACGTTTTCAAATGCTATACGAACGCGAACCTTCTGTTTACCGTTCGAACGCGTTCTCAAATGCTACGCGAATGCGCACGCATTTTCTTAGTTTCATCATGCATCAGGTCTGGTTCTGTTCGAACGCGTTCTCGAACGCTATACGAACGTGAACCTTATGTTTACCATTTGAACGCGTTCTCAAACGCTACGCGAATGCGCACGCATTTTCTTAGTGTTTCATGCATCAGGTCTGGCTCCGTTCGAACACGTTCTCGAACGCTATACGAACATGAACCTTCTGTTTACCATTCGAACGCGTTCTCGAATGGTACGCGAACACGCACCCACTGAACTGAGTCCGTTTCATCAGATTTCATACATAATTGTTCTTAGTAGCTATCCCTTCGTATGATGAATCTGATTTCTTCTCTGTATTACGCAAGATTGTGTAGGTGTCGTTCATATGTATTCCCCACATGTATGAGTACAATGTGTTTAACGTATTACAATTCATATACCCATGTCGTGATAGCATTTGAGTATTATTTCTTGTGGTATATCGGATGGAAACCCAGACATAAATTCCATAGCCGATTCCGAATGGACGGTAGTGCGGTCTGTACTTGGGATATAATTCCACGTACCACTTGGAAAAGTGCTCACATGTGTGTTTGTGTCCATATTAATTATCTTCTTTTGTACCACGTCATAGCATGCTTACTTGAATGCCTAATTGCATCCTTAAGTGTCTTTTTGCATTATGTACTTAGTTGACTCTTTTATTTACACATGGAAATGTAATGGCTATTTGTTTATGCTTCCGCACGTATAAGTATGACATGTCTATGAAATCACATGTTCGCCATTATATGATTCGCTTTTATGTGTACTTGCGTGGTTAGTGTGTGCTTGTGTTTCCATGAACACAATATGCCAATGAAGTTGTGTGTTCGTTGCTACTTTGATTTACTTTCAAGCATGCAATCTTAAATGTAAGATATATGCAAATTTAGATGTAAGTTTTATTTTTGCGCATATGAACTTAGAAGCATGATACTTTTGGAAATAAGTGTTACTTAAGCTTGATTAAATTATTACACAAATCCTTTCATTACAAGTGACATAAGTAAGGGACCATTCCGAACCCAGCGATTTGAGGTATTCCCTTGCAAGGGGTGAGTGCGGCCTTAAATCTCATTTTCCCAGTTCACACTGGGTGGCGACTCCATTATTCTCCGGTTTAGTCCCCCGTGGCTACTCCGTACTCTCGACTAGGCCGCGAGCCTAGAACAGCATGCGTCGTCTGAAAGTGTTCAATCAAATCCCAAGGATCACAAACATGCATAAAAAACCACATATGAACACATCAAAGGAGGTGCGGAATATACTCACATTGAATTTCGGTTTTGATGAAATGAAGAACAAGATGCGTTTTGCATCCTCCAAGCTCACGGCAACAGCTCTCCAAGGCAGTGGGCTGCTCGGTTTGGACTGATTCGGCTTCCTCCATGTTCGGCCATTGATGAGCTCCATTGAAGCTCAAAGCTTCAAGCTTCCATGCTCACGGAATCACTTCCCTATCACCTATGTATCACTCAAGGTGTGTGCTAGCACTTGTATTCTTCATTTGCTTCTCAAATGCTCGGTCAAACCAGAACAAATTTGATGAAGAATCGGTCTTGAGACCGTGAGAAGAAGAGAAGAAAAGGAGGGAGATGAGATGTCGTTAAAGAGGAGAGAGAGGACCGAATCTGCATGTGAGAGAGAGAAAAAAGGTTTTAATATATATATTTTTTATTTCATTTACCAGTAAATTAAATAACATATATATCTTACTTTTTAATTCAAAAGTCAAAAGTTAAAAAACAATAAAGCTTTTCCATCATTTCAACTTTTAACTTTAAGTCACATCAAATATTCACTTTAATAAAGTGACATATTGTCAAGTCACATCACTCAAAGTGACAATTGATTTGACGATTGACGCGACTAGCGATTTGAGACGCTTGATGTGACTCGCGTGCCGCGCTCGAATTCGAAATGCGAATGCGCTCGCAATCACTCTCGGGCTCGGGTTCGCTAATTCCAAATTAACGAATTTTCCGTCGCGTCGTAATTAAGTGATTACGCCTAGCGAATTCACTATTCACGTCGCTAACGAATTAATTCTAAATTAATTCGTTCGCCCGAATTAAAATCTAATTTTAATTCCGCGTCGAAATCCAATTTCGATTAATATATCAAATATATTAATTTTATCGATTAATTCCAAATTAATCGTTCTCTCTCTTTAATTAATATTTTATCCCAGATAAAATATCTCCGCAATTAATCCAGATTAATTTTCTCTCTCATCGAATTAATCCCAGATTAATTCTATCTCTCTCTCTTCTAATTAATCCCAGATTAATCAAAGTGCGAGTAATACGTCATCGGTGAATCTTCAGGAACCGACCCATGAGATCTCCGGATATGTTGGCAGTAAATACGATCGTCGGACTGTCCGAACACGTAAGTACCACTCGTACTACGTTTATATCGATTTACAAGACAAGGTTAGCCTCTAGCAAAACGCCATGCCTACCCAATTCTCCAGAAATATTCTTACAGGAATATATAGATCTGTATCAAGCGTAGTATACCGTAGTATTGTGTATATCGGCCCAGTATCGGATAATCACGTGCTAGGGCTGGGGCTGGATAAGTGTCTGCCCCGTCCGAAGCACATGTCGGATGTCTGGTAACATAGTCTCTATAATCGGATATACATGACCTGGTCACAATATCCCGATTGGTTGCGCAACACTCAAGAGCACTAGTACCATATCCTGCGTGACATCAACTCCAATATGACTGAAGTGACACTTCCGTCTCGACATCACACCCAATACACTACGACTCTCTGATAAACCCAGAAGCGGTGTACACAGAACCGGTTAAAGCCCTGTACCACCAAGACCAAAGTCTACCGATTATCGCAAGTATTAGCGATGCAAGTCTCAGGTTAAGACTATACACACCTACCTTGATTTCGGCCTCCCATAGACACATAGTCATAATACCAATGGGATTCCGAGGGGTCTATCCAGAGCGAAGCTGTTTCCCGTACCATCGGTGAAACACACCTCCTATCGCACTTGCATAAGTATCCAATACTTATATATATGAGAACTATGCCGTTGTGCCCTCACAACGCGCACAAGTGCAATACTAGCCTATTCCGCATTATCGATGTCCAGTCTCGATAATACTTCGGCTAGGGATATTTAATGATTAATCCTTCGGGGATTGATACTGTCTCATATCATCTCTCAATCCAGGAACTAATCATATGGACCTCTCTTCTTTATTTATACATCTATGGTGATCTAATCACAAATGATGAGAGTGCAATTTCCTTGTCACATAGTTAATTTGTACAACAACACCGTGATCTGTACAAATAGTGACGCTATGGGTCATATTATCCAACAATCTCCCACTGGCACATAGCCAGTCACTCGAGTGTCTAACACCCGAACTATGTACAATTCGCTCAAATTGCTGAGGAAATGTTTTCGTCAGCGGATTTGCTTAATTATCGTCTGACGCGATTTACACGATCATCACATCGCCACGATGTATGATCCGAACGAATCAGATGATATAGAAGTATATATCTGGATCGTCGATGAGACCTTTAATTCTTTAGCCTGTGCTGACGCCTAGCTCAGCTGCTAACAGAACTATATCTAATCTAATTAGATTTATTATCGATCCAAATGGCTTCTATTGCTGCCTCAGCTGCAGCAATAATCCGCATTTGTTGTTAATTCGGCAACAGTTATCTTGCTCGGAATATTTCCAGCTCACTGTCCCAGTGTTCAAACTTATAGTACCGCAGTATTTACCGGTTTGGAAACTTGCAGCAGTGATCCCAGTCACTTCAAGTTCTCCATCTCCATAGTTTAAGACAACATCTTTAGTTCTCTCAGATACTAACAGATGTTCTTAATCTTCAATCCAGTGACTATCACTTGGATTGACCTGTTTGTGAATCCATATGCTCAAAGCGTATGATACACCAGGTCTTGTACATTTTTCAATGTACGGTTCCACGAGAGTATTTCGAAAGCCAAGCTTTCGCCGACATTTATTTTTATGGGAATATCATTTCCAAGAAATGACGTATTATCATTATTTTATAGGACAGCCACTGTCAGTCGCTCCCACTACCCTCTTATTTACACTAGAATCATTTTCGTTTTGAATTAAATCATACACCATTATGATTGCATCAAAATGATAATTCCAAGAACTTATGCTCGCGTCAGCAAGCATCATCCAAATGGATCTACAGTGGCAATAGGTAAAAGGTTGAATCGTAATCAATCACAATGTCGATAACGATACATTTCCGTTAAAAGCCTAGCTTTATACGTTGGTATATTGCCATCCATGTACGTCTTCCTTGAAGACTTATAGTACCAATAGGCACAATGCCTTGTGGTACATCAACTAGTATCCAAACTTATTGATATACATGGAATCCATTTCGGACTCATGACACTTTGTCATAATAGGGAGTCGATACCTCGTATCACTTCCTTTGTTCTTGTGTATTCGAAGATTAATGGTATAGTTTCATCCTTGATGAATTATATATGTTCCATTAAGATTCAGTGCCTAGAACAGTATTACTCTCCGATTTTCATCGAGTTATACTATCCTCCCACTTACCACTGCATATCGGTATTCCTCTTAGGAAAACCGCATGGAGAGCAACAATCACATTGTTCTCATGTGAGATGTATAAGTACTATACTTATGGTTTCCCATAGGATAACCTATATTGGCACTTATCCAATTTGGGTCCTTAGTTTGGTATCATCCAAACGTTATGCCTAGCATACCCAAATTGTCAGGAATGAGAAACCTCGTTTCTTTCCTGTTCATATCCTATACGATATCTGTCAAACAGATTTATATGGAACCTTATTCTAAATAAGTTTTGCACTGTTAGTACATATCCTATTGAAGGAAATGGTAGCTCAAAGCGACTCGTGATTAACCTTATTATGTCTAACAAAATTCGGTTAATCCTGTTCGGACACACCGTCAAAATGACGTGTTCCAAGAGGAGTCCTCATTGAAAGAATACTATACTCTTTCAAGTATACGAGAAACTTACTGCTAAAGTATTTTCCATTACGGTCTTACCGTGGCGGAATAATGCTATAGCCGATCTGTTTATGTATTTCGTGTCGAAACTTTAAAGTTTCTGATTTGTGTTCTTCAAAAGAAACACATAACCATAACGTGATGCCACATCCGTTAAGGTCACGAAATATTCATGTTCACATCTAGCCTAGCTAGATATGGGCCCACTAACTTCACCATGAATAGGGCTAACAGATCGGTGGCACTTACACTATTACCAAGTAAATAGTATTTTAGGTACTTTACCTAATAAAATAGATTCGCAGACCTTATTTGAATAGTCAAATCAGTCCTAGTATCCACTCTTCAAAAGTGTGGATATACGAGTCTCGTTAAATTGTGTCCTAGACAACAATGCCACAAATAAGTCTCTATTGATCAAATCAATTTGAGCTATTTATTTGTCAATTTATATGTTTGAGATTTTTATTTATATTCAAAATATAAATTCTGTTATTTATATCTAATATATTTATCTCAGTATCATCTTTATATAATAAAACACTCAGTGTTCTATAATATAAAGGTTTTATCCGCAACGGATTAAACACTGATAAAGAGATAATGTCTCTAGTCAAACTAGTTACATTATAACAGTTCCTAATTCAAGTACATACCCGAAGGGTAGTTCCTAAACTTAGGTATCTACGGTCGAAACAGCGACTTTCGTCCCGTTTCCGATTCGTAGAGCAATCTCAGCTTGAAGTCAGTATCCTGCTCAAAGCAGATTCTGAATATCAATACATATATTTTATGTACCACACTAAGTATTTAAAATCTAATTTCAATACTAGCTGTGAACATAACTAAGACAAACATTTTTAAAGTTAGAGCCTCGCCCTTTCTTTAATTCCTTCGTGTCTTCCATATCCAAATGGTAGTCACTTTGGGATATGTCAATTATCCTTTTTAATATTTTAGGAACCTTAGGCCAAGCCTTGGGTTTTTAGAATATTGAAAGGAATGTGCACCTCGTGCTACATGCCCAATTGCAAACTTTGACTTTACATGAATAGTCAATTAATTCTCCAAGAATTATAAATTGCAATTTTAATACTTCTTAAATCCAAAATTAGATTTATGACAAGTATATTAAATTAAGCATTAAAGTCATCATCACAAAATCTTCCAAAGATTTTATGCTCTACTTATCTTGCTTAATTTTGGGCTTAAGGTATAATGAGTTATTTTATCAAATAAAGTAACTTATTATTATTCCCAATTTGAAAATTAATTATTTAAAATATTTTAATCCTAGATTATATTTTAAATATCCAACTTTTCAATTTTATCTTGATTACAATAGTCCAACTATTTAATCAACGATTAGTGGTACTTTATATATTATAATGATTATAATAGTCCAACTATATAATCAAATATAATCCAAATTAATTAACCTCAATTACATTGATTACTATAATCCAATTATAAAATCAACTGTAAACTGAAATTAATTAATTCAAATATATTGATTAATATAATCCAATTATATATAATCAAGTATAATACAGTCCAACTGTTTATTAAAACAACAATTTAAATATTAGTCTAACTAACATTTAATCTAATGACGAAATAATTTAAATGAGCGCATACGGCGAGTAATTGAACGAGTATTGCAAATTCAATTCTTGCCTCCCACTATTTTTCGTCGAGCCTCTAACCCTCTGTCGAGTACTCGGGAAACCGTGTTTCCTAGTGGGCTAGGATCCCGTTAAATATCACACAATCTTGACTTTGGCCAACAAATTGTATGATAATTAACTAGGTAGATCTCGAAGATCAATTGGATCTCATCCAACTCCTAGATCCAGTAGGTGGACATCCAAGTCCCAAACATATATCTTATATATGCCTATACATCGAATGTATACCCTAACCTTTTTCCTCTGAATCAACTAGGCCTTGGCTTTGGCACAACAAACCTAGTGATCCCAGTCAAGCGCGGACCCATTGACATGGAAGCTTCGTAATCAATGTCAATGGACAAGAAGTGGTCTTGACTTTGGCCAACAAACCACAACTTGGACACGACACCGATATGGAACAAAGCCTCGTGATTAAAACACATCTTTGATGGACAAGGGCTTGACTTTGGCCAACAACCCCTGCCAATCTCGGATCTTGAGTAAGAATCACTCAATGGAAGGAAAAACGCATGATATTTAACGAGGGTTTTTCGCGTGCAAATTGGCTACCAATTTAATTATCTTTGTTAAGGTCTCATCATCATACACCCTTAAGCATGCATTCTAAACACATAATAAAGCGAGTATGAAATAAAATAATAATGATATGCGGATGGTATTTTACATTGATCCTAGATCAAATCTCTCACTTTCTCTCTCCCGCTAGCACTTGTATTACTTCTACCCGTTACACTACACTTCTAAAGAAACCTCTTTTACATGGAGGGGAATAGGTGAGAAGAGAATACAAAGAAATAGGAGATAAGGCTGGACACGCAGGTCCAATTTAATAAATCAAATTTATTACAATTTCCAAAATCGCCCAACCCGACTAATATCCATCCGATATACATTATTCAAACATCACAACCATGTATTCATACAAGCATGTTATCAATCAATCAATCAAATTAATTAATCTTGATTATTAGTGATCATCCAATGTTCAAACAAAGATTTGATTTTTGTTCGAGTCAAACTCGTTTTGCGAACACGTACTCAAAGTACAATTTCTACGAATTAAATTAAATTACATAATTAAATCCAATTTAATACGTATTTAATTCTAATTCATTATTTAATTCTAAATTAAATATTACACTTTTATTAACGAACCTTTACGACTTAAATTCCAAATTTAATCGCAACGGGTCTCAAAGCCCGATTAACATCTAATGTTTTATTTAATTAAAGTCCAATGGGCTTTTAATTAATTTCTATAGGCGTGGACTTTTGGTCAACTCGGGTCAAACCGAACAACCAAAATCCAATCCGGGAGTTACCCCATAAGCCTTTAAATTAATTTTGGCCCATTAGGCCCAATTAAATAATTAAGGTCCATTAAGTCATAATTGGACCTTTTGGATTCGGTTTTGGGCCTAATTGGATCCAACCAATTTTGCCTAAACCCAACTTTGTTACAACAAAGCCCAAAAGCCCAATTACAACCTAACAAGCCCAATTTCCAAAATCAAGCCCAATTAATTAACTTATAAAATTCCAAATTTCACAATTAATTAACCTAAGTGTAATACACAATCAATTACCCAATTAACATTTCTAAAATATCAATTAGCCTAATTAATCATGCACTTTAACAACCAAATAGTGTCCAACACAATTCAATCAAAATCAAACCCAATTAACATGCTTTCAAGTCTCGGCAATTAGGGGTTTTTCAATTCGATTCGGTTTCAATCCAATTGAGTCCACAATCATAATTTCCCAAATCAATTCAATTCATCCAATGAATTAAACAACAAATCACAAAGAATTTCATGTTCTTAAAATCGGCCAAGCCACTTTAAAAGGGAAAAATGTTCCAAATCAAAATTCAATCCAATTGAACTTCAAAACAACATTAACCAATTGTTTTAAGTCATCCAATGATCAAACAAAACAAAATTACCAAGACATTAGGTTCTTCCAATTTTCGGCCAAGCCTCCAATTTGGGGAAAATTGAATCCAATCCAATTTCATGAAATTGATCACACACAATCTCAATTAAACATGTTCTAAGCATACTTAAACATCCAATTTAATTAAAACATGCTCAAACACATTTTACCCAATTTCAAGTTTCATGTTCAACCTTAAGAATTGGGGAAAATTGATCTAATCCAATTTTCTTGAAATTGATCATGCACAACTTCAATTCAACCTCATTCAAGCATAATGCATCAAACAATTCAACCAAATCATGCCTAAATCGAGTTTACCCAAATTAAAGTTTTGACAAAAAATAAGCAAATTGGGGAAAATCAATCCAATCAATTTTTTGTCAAATTGATTACATATATCTCAAATTAGATCATATATAAGCATTCTTACAAATCAATTTGTCAGAATCAAGCTAAAATCAAAAAGCCCCAAATTTGCTCAAGAACCCTAATTCGGTTTTCATGCATCAAAAGCTCAAGATACCATTGAAGTGTTCAATCAAGTCCCAAGGATCACAAACATGCATAAAAAACCACATATGAACACATCAAAGGAGGTGCGGAATTACTCACATTGAATTTCGGTTTTGATGAAATGAAGAACAAGATGCGTTTTGCATCCTCCAAGCTCACGGCAACAGCTCTCCAAGGCAGTGGGCTGCTCGGTTGGATGGATTCGGCTTCCTCCATGTTCGGCCATTGATGAGCTCCATTGAAGCTCAAAGCTTCAAGCTTCCATGCTCACAGAATCACTTCCCTATCACCTATGTATCACTCAAGGTGTGTGCTAGCACTTTAATCTTCATTTGCTTCTCAATGCTCGGTCAAACCAGAAAAAATTTGAAGAAGAATCGGCTTGAGACCGTGAGAAGAAGAGAAGAAAAGGAGGGAGATGAGATGTCGTTAAAGAGGAGAGAGAGGACCGAATTCTGCATGTGAGAGAGAGAAAAAAGGTTTTAATATATATATTTTTTATTTCATTTACCAAGTAAATTAAAATAAAACATATATATCTTACCTTTTAATTCAAAAGTCAAAAGTTAAAAAACAATAAAGCTTTTCCATCATTTCAACTTTTAACTTTAAGTCACATCAAATATATTCACTTTAATAAAGTGACATATTGTCAAGTCACATCACTCAAAGTGACAATTGATTTGACGATTGACGCGACTAGCGATTTGACGCTTGATGTGACTCGCGTGCCGCGCTCGAATTCGAAATGCGAATGCGCTCGCAATCACTCTCTCGGGCTCGGGTTCGCTAATTCCAAATTAACGAATTTTCCGTCGCGTCGTAATTAAGTGATTACGCCTAGCGAATTCACTATTCACGTCGCTAACGAATTAATTCTAAATTAATCGTTCGCCCGAATTAAAATCTAATTTTAATTCCGCGTCGAAATCCAATTTCGATAATATATCAAATATATTAATTTTATCGATTAATTCCAAATTAATCGTTCTCTCTCTTTAATTAATATTTTATCCCAGATAAAATATCTCCGCAATTAATCCCAGATTAATTTTCTCTCTCATCGAATTAATCCCAGATTAATTATATCTCTCTCTTCTAATTAATCCCAGATTAATTATATCTCTCTCTTCTAATTAATCCCAGATTAATCAAAGTGCGAGTAATACGTCATCGGTGAATCTTCAGGAACCGACCCATGAGATCTCCGGATATGTTGGCAGTAAATACGATCGTCGGACTGTCCGAACACGTAAGTACCTCGTACTACGTTTATATCGATTTACAAGACAAGGTTAGCCTCTAGCAAAACGCCATGCCTACCCAATTCTCCAGAAATATTCTTACAGGAATATATAGATCTGTATCAAGCGTAGTATACCGTAGTATTGTGTATATTGGCCCAGTATCGGATAATCACGTGCTAGGGCTGGGGCTGGATAAGTGTCTGCCCCGTCCGAAGCACATGTCGGATGTCTGGTAACATAGTCTCTATAATCGGATATACATGACCTGGTCACAATATCCCGATTGGTTGCGCAACACTCAAGAGCACTAGTACCGTATCCTGCGTGACATCAACTCCAATATGACTGAAGTGACACTTCCGTCTCGACATCACACCCAATACACTACGACTCTCTGATAAACCCAGAAGCGGTGTACACAGAACCGGTTAAAGCCCTGTACCACCAAGACCAAAGTCTACCGATTATCGCAAGTATTAGCGATGCAAGTCTCAGGTTAAGACTATACACACCTACCTTGATTTCGGCCTCCCATAGACACATAGTCATAATACCAATGGGATTCCGAGGGGTCTATCCAGAGCGAAGCTGTTTCCCGTACCATCGGTGAAACACAACCTCCTATCGCACTTGCATAAGTATCCAATACTTATATATATGAGAACTATGCCGTTGTGCCCTCACAACGCGCACAAGTGCAATACTAGCCTATTCCGCATTATCGATGTCCAGTCTCGATAATACTTCGGCTAGGGATATTTAATGATTAATCCTTCGGGGATTGATACTGTCTCATATCATCTCAATCCAGGAACTAATCATATGGACCTCTCTTCATTTATACATCTATGGTGATCTAATCACAAATGATGAGAGTGCAATTTCCTTGTCACATAGTTAATTTGTACAGCAACAACACCGTGATCTGTACAAATAGTGACGCTATGGGTCATATTATCCAACATCGTCCAATTTCTGTGTCCCACAACAACCACAACCAAACCCCAAGAGTCATCAAAGCCCTCACGAGGGTAGTTCTGGTAGTCAACACATAGACCAGGTTAAATATGTTACTACTATTTGCAGTGATAAAGTCATCCAAAGACCCATTCTTGAACCTCGTGAAGTTGAAAATGAGTCAGCTTCGGAGGGTAAGGAATGGGTTGAGGAACTAACACCTATCCTTGAGAATAACGATTTTTCACATGCACCTCCATTTTATCAAGCATTGAAAACAAAGAAATTGAATCATTCCCCAAAAATATATGAAATATTCAAATAGGTGAAGGTCAATATTTCCTTGTCAGATGCCATCAAATAGGTACCATCTTATGCCAAATTTCTGAAAAACTTGTGCACCGTAAAAAGAAAACATCATGTAAGAAAGAAATTTTTTTCTAGTTGAACAGGTAAGTTCTACTATCTCAACCGATAATGCGATGAAATACAAAGACTTTGGTTGTCATATTATTTCTTGTATTATTGGAAATCATAAAATTGAACATGCATTACTTGATCTTGGAGCTAGTGCCAATTTGCTTCCATTTTCAGTTTACCAACAACTTAATATTGGCGAATTAAAACCAATTTCAACTACACTTTTACTTGCAGATATATCATTTAAGGTACCAAAATGAATTGTGGAAGACATATTATTACAAGTCGATAAATTCACATATCATGTAGATTTTATTATCTTGGAAACACATCCTGTAGCAGTCAGTTACAAGTAGATTCTACTAATAATTGATCTTCCATTTTTAGCAACAGCTAATAATTTAATTAATTGTAGGAATTGAATCATGAATTTATCTTATGGAAATATGACGTTAGAGCTTAATGTTTTTAACATGTGCAAACTATCATACAATGAGGATAGTGAAAACGAGAGCATGGAACTAATTGAACCAATTTTGGAGGAACATATTCAGGGGAGTTTATATGACCCTATGGAAATTTATATAGCTAATTTTCTTGAATTAAGTAAGCAATAAGATTCAGATTTTTCTAATGATTTTTCCTTACTTGATTCTACAAAGGTATTGGAAGACAATGGAGATAAGCAAAATTTAGGGGAACTAGAAACACTTGAAGAAGAAAAAACATGAGGAAACCCAAATTGGAATTAAAGACTTTGCCAGAAGGATTGAAGTATGCATTTCTTATAGATGAACACATCTATCTTATGGTAATTTCTACCTCACTCACAAGTGATCAAGAAGGTAAGTTGTTAAAAATGTTGAGAGAACATAAACTGGTAATTTGATGGAATTTAAAATATATAAAAAAAGTTTTAATCATTTGATATGCACATGCCGAATACATTTAGAAGATAATGTCAGGACATATCGTCAACCCCAACGAATATTAAACCCTCACATGAAAGAAGTGGTAAAAACAGAAGTCCTTAAATGTTTTCTTGTAGATGTTATCTACCTTATCTCCGATAGTAAGTGGGTAAGTCCTACACAAGTTGTACCTGAAAATTCTGGAATAATTGTCGTAAAAAATGATAAAAGAGAATCAATTCCAACTCAAATCCCATCTAGTTGGCGTATGTGCATTGATTATAGAAAACTAAATGATGCCACCAGAAAAGATCATTTTCATTTACCATTTCTTGACCGAATTTTGGAATGAGTAGCATGACATCCCTACTACTACTTTCTAGATGCTTACTCGGGTAATTATCAGATTCTCATTGCCTTAGAAGACCAGGAAAAGACCATATTCATATGTCATTTTAGAATATTTGCATTTAGGAAAATGACATTTGAACTTTGTAATGCACCAGCAATATTTCAATGATACATGTTAAACATATTTAGTGACATGGTTGAACATTATTTAGAGATCTTTATGGATGATATAGCTATTTTTGGGAAATCATTTGATAATTGCTTGAATAACTTGGAAAATGGTTTGAAAAGATATGAAGAAAAATGACTTGGGTTAAATTGGGAAAGAAATCATTTTATGACTAATTCAGGAATTGTTTTTGGGTCACATTATGTCATATAAAGGTATTGAGGTTGTCAAGGAAACAATAGAGATGATCTATAAATTGCCACCACAAAAAACAGTCAGGAAAATTTGTTCTTTCTTAGGACATGTAGGATTTTATAGGAGGTTCATTAAAAACTTTAGTTTAATATCCAGACCATTGTGTAACCTCTTATTAAAAGATGCAACATTTGAATGGACATAAAAATGTCAAAAATTATTTGAAAAGATTATCAGTCTTTTAACTGTTAGAGTTGCTGCTCGGCGTGCCAAATTTTATTGTATTTATTGTAAATACAATGTACATTTCTATTTTATTATGAATAAAATTTAGTAGTTTTCATCAATATAATCTTTTATATGGTTAATGTGTAAAATGACCTTAGAATGAATAGTTGTGACGTAATTTCAAAGGCGTCGCAATTGTCACAATATAATTCATTATTAAAAATGTTTCTGATCAAGGTTCACAAAGCTGGTTAGTTAGTAAACCCGTGAGATCGGTAAGTATTGTAAATTAGATTGGTTCTAATGGTTTATCTCAGTAAACCATGAGTCTTGGGAGACTCATATAAACAAGTACATATTTATTTGATAAATACTGAATGACTCATTCGACGATTCCAAATAGATAGTACACCAACCTCAATAGGTATCTTTACGAGTTGAATATCATATTAGCTCCTTTGACTTGTGATACTATTGTGGATATGTGAGATATCATCCACACTTTGATGGTAGTCACATCAATGATCTTTTGAGATCAGACCTCCGCCTACTCATCGGGTATGGACTGATACTCATGCTAGTAATGGAGACGCCACTAAGCTTGGTAAAACTTAGATAGTCGGTTTAAACTTAAAAGGGGAATCCTCCTCACAAGAAATTCAGACATAGCCAAAAAGCTTATAGCTTGAGTATTTTTTCACAATTCGTGAAATAATGTAAGGAATAAGAAAAGCAAGTTTATAGGTTAAAAAAAAAAGAGAAACCCTAAATGCATAAAGATAAAAATGCCCCTAAAGGCGAACGAAATTACAAAAAAGGCCAAAATCTTCAAGTCTTCAAAGGCTGTGAAGCTTCATTCAGACTAATTTGGGTCAAGTAGTAGCTTAGGCCCTCTCCATTGAAGCCCACATGCGTCTCTAGTGTGCTCTGATTGTGGATTAAGTCGGTCAAAAAATCGGAACAAATCCCGCACTAACTTCTCTGTTCTTTTTGGCCAGGTCTGTATTGTGATAGGCTTTTATTGGTACTTGCAAGCTCATTATGTTGCTGGTCATGCCCTTTGAGCTATTATGTGTGGCCTGGACATTCTCCCCCTCTTGAAAGTTTCGACCTCGAATCTTCACATGCATTAAAAAGAGTTAAGTCAAGAAACATTAAATGTAGTAGACACTGTTAGACAGTAATGACCATAGCGTCACTATTTTGTAAATGATATTGTATTATTGTACAAAATTAACTATGTAGTAATGAAATTGCCTTTTACCGTTTTGTAATTTATTTACTTTGAAATATAAATGGTAAAAGTCCCTATGATTAGTTCCGGATTGTGATGATATGAGACAGTATCAATCCATAAAGGTTTAATCATTAAATATCCCTAGTCGTAGTATTATCGAGATTGGACATCGATAATGCGGAATAGACTAGTACTGCACTTCGTGCATGTTGTGAGGGCACAACGGCATAGTTCTCATATATTTAAGTATTGGATACTTATGCAAGTGCGGTAGGAGGTTGTGTTTTACCGATGGTACGGAAAACAGCTTCGCTCTGGATAGACCCCGCGGAATCCCATTGGTAGTATGTCTGCGTGTCTATGGGAGTCCGCTTCAGGGTAGGTGCATATGATCTTAACCTGAGATTTGCATCGCTAGTACTTACGACAATCGGTAAAATTTAGGTTTGGTGGTCCAGGGCTTTAACGAGTTCTGTGTATACCTCTTCTGGGTTTATCGAGAATCGTAGTGTATTGGATGTGATATCAAGATGGAAGTATCACTTCAGACATATGGAGATGATGATCGCGAGGGATTCAGAACTAGTACTCTATAATGGTTGCAACCATCGGGATAATATGACTAGGTCAGGATTATCCGATTCAAAGAGACTGGTTGCTTGACATCCGATATGTGTTTCGGACGGGGCAGACACTTATCCAGCCCCAGCCCTAGCATGTGATCATCCGATACTGGTTCGATATACACTATACTACGGTATGCTACGCCTGTTATAGATCTAATATTCCAGTAAGAATATTTCTAGAGAATTGGGTAGGCATGGCGTTTTGCTAGAAGCTAACCTTGTCTTGTAAATCGGTAAAAACGTAGTACTTGGTACGTACGTGTTCGGATAGTTCGACAACCGGATTTACTGCCAACATATCTAGAGGTCTCTTGGGTCGCTTCCCGAAGATTCACCGATGACGTATGATTCAAACTCGATTAATCTTGGATTAATTACGGAGAGACTTTATCTTGGATAAAGTACTGTATAAAGAGAGAGATCGATTAATTTAGAATTAATCGTAAAATTATTATATTCGATATAATAAACGGAATTCGATTCCGACGCGAAATTGAAATTAGATTTTATTCGGGCAAACGAATTAATTTAGAATTAATTCGTTAGCGACGTAAATAATAAATTCGCTAGGCGCAATTATTTATTTAAATTCGATTTAATTAACGTCGCGACGTAAGCTCGATATTTCGGAAATATCGAACCCGAACGCGTGAGTGCAAGTGGGCCCACTTTCATTTGGAAACGTGTGGGGCCCACATGACACTTGTCATTATTTGTATTTTTTAATCAAGATGCAATGCATGAAGATAGTGTACAAAGCACTCAAAGATAATGCATGGAAATTGAGTGTTAGACACTCTAAGTGCTTGCATGGTTTGTGTTATATTTATATTATTATTTAATATAATTATAACATAAATATAAATTGATTTTGGAGACAAAAATCAATTACTTCTCTCCCTCTCTAATTACCGAAACTGTGACAGTTTCTTGGCTCTCCATTTTCAGGTTTTTGTTGCAAAAGCTTGAAGTATTTGTGTTTGTTTGGAACATAAAGAACACATCTTTGGCTAGCACCATCAAGGGATCATACAAGGTGATATGGGAAACTCATCTTAGAGCTTGGAAGGATCAAATTCAAGCTTGGAGCTTCTCTTCACTGCTTGGCCGAAATCTTCACTGCTCAAAGGAGGATTTTGCTTCATCCATTGCATCCACATTGGCTTTTGTGAGTATTGTTTCCGCCATTACTTCAATCTATTCATTCTTATATATATATCTTGCTTGGTTTTTGATCTTGGGATATGGTTATTAGATTTCCAACAATGGTATCATTGAGCCTAAAAATGCATGCAAATATATTAGGATGTTATTTGGGGAAAATTGTTTGAAGCATGATTTGATGAGTTTGCTTGGTTGAATATGCTTAGATGTATGTTAAATGAATTATACATCATCAATTTCATGGAAAATAAATTGGATTAATTTTTCCAACCCCAAAGTGGCTTGGCCGAATACATGCAAGCATGAGGACTAGATGATTTTTTAATTTTAAGACATTGGATGACTTGAATAATATGGAGATGATCATTTGTGACTTGATTGGATTGAAAACGAAATCGGAACCATATTTTCACCTTGGCCGAATGCTTGATGACAAATTAGGGACATGATTTTTTGATTAAATAATGTTGGACATGTATTTAAGATAAAATATGATTAATAGATTAATTTGATATTTTGGAAATATTGATTTAAAGGATTAATCATGAACATACACTTTAATTAATTAAGTTATAAAATTTGGAATTTTAAAATTTAGTTAATTAGGCTTAAATTGGAATTGGGCCTAAAACTATTATATTTGGTCATAAATGGGCTTGGTTGGGCCAAGTAGATTTGGACCATTTGGATTGGATCCAAAATGGGCCTAAATCACACCATTTAAGTCCAAATGTAATAAATGGGCTTTTATGTGTTTAATTGGGCCTTATGGGCTTGATATTGGTTTTATGGCAAATGAGGGTGATTCCTTATTGGGCTTGGAAATTGGGTTTGACCCACATTGACCAAGGCCCAAGCCTAATGAAATCAATAGAAAGCCCATCGGACTTTAATTAAACGGACATTAGATGTTGGTTGGGCTTTGAGACCCATATAGAACTAGATTTGGAATCTAAGTTATAAAAGCACAATAAAAGTGTATATATTTAATTTAGAATTAAATAAAAGGATTAGTATTGAATACGACTTAAATTGGATTTAACGAGTAGTTCGATATAATTCGTGAATTCATACATATGTATTTATTCTCAAAACGAGTTGGACTCGCGCAAATGCAAACAATTGTTTGAACATTGTATTGTCACCTAATTAAAGACTAATTAATTGGATTTGATTGGTTGTATAACATGCCTTGAATGAATGAATGAATGTGATGGGTGTGTTGTATGAATAGTGCATATCGGATGGATATTAGAAGGGAAGGGTAATTTTAGAAATTATTGAAATTAAATTTGGAATTTATAAATTGGACCTGCGTGTCCAGCCTTATCTCTTTATCTCTATATATTCTCTTCTCACCTAATTCCCCTCAATGTAAATGAGGTTTCTCTTATTGTATTATGTAATTTGGTAGAAGTAGAATAGTGCTAGCGGGGAGAGGAAAGGGAGTGATTTGTTCTAGGAACAAGTTGTTTATATATCCATCCGTATATCACTATTACTTTACTTTATGCACTTTATGATGTTTTAGAAGCATGCTTAAGGGTGTATGATGATGAGACCTAACAAAGATAAATTAATTGGTTGCCAATTACGCGAAAAATCCCTCAAACAATATTAAGCGATTTTCCTTCCGTTGAATGATTCTTTCTCAAGATCCAAAATTGGCATTGGTTTGTTGGCCAAAGTCAAGACCTTTGTCAATTGAGGATGTGTTTGAATCATGAGAGTTTTGTTACACATCGGTGTCCTGTCCAAGTTGTGATTTGTTGGCCAAAGTCAAGATCACTTCTTGTCCATCGACATTGATTACGAAACTTTCCTTGTCAATGGGTCCCGCTTAACTGGAATCATTAGGTTTGTTGTGCCAAAGCCAAGGCTTAGTTGATTCAGAGGAAATGGTTAGGAAAATGTATTGGATACATTGACGTATGTATTAGATATATATGTTTCGGACTTGGATGTCCACCTACCGGATCTAGGAATTGGATGGGATCCAATTGATCTTCGAGATCTACCTAGTTAAATATCATACAACTTGTTGGCCAAAGTCAAGGTTGTGTGTTATTTAACGGGATCCTAGCCCACTAGGAAATTGGATTTCCCGAGTACTCAACAGAGGGTTAGAGACTTGTAGAAAATAGTGGGAGGCTAGTATTGAGTTTGCAATTTCATTCAGATACTTAGCTTTACGCGCTTACAAAAATTTATTTCGTCAATTTTTAACATTAGTTGGACTAATAAAAATGTTATTTTTCTTGTAACAGTTTGACTGTACCCATTTTTTCGTTAACTAGATAGTTGGACTATCGTAGTTAAGATGGCTAGCAAAGGTAAATGTCCGTGACATTATCATGGGAGACAATGTCTTTAGAGGGACAAACTTCGCTGATTGGGAAATGAACCTAAGGATAGTCCTTGGGGCGGAGAGGATACTGTATACTATTCAGAGACCTCTCGGGCCTAAGCCCACTGAGCCACTTGAGCTGGAGTTATGGAAAACTCACAGTGATGATTGTGACACAGCTCAGTCGATTATGCTTGCTTCAATGACTCAACACTTTCGTCGCCAAAATAGGGACTTGGATCCTTATAATATGATGGCAAGATTGCAAGATCTTCACCGCACTAATAAGCGGATGGCGAGGTACGAGTTGGTGAAGAGGATCTTTCGCACCCGTATGACTGATGGTAGTTCTGTTGAGGTCCATGGGACTCAAATGATAGCAGATATTGATGAACTGGCTTGTATGGGTATAGTCTTGGAGTCTGAGCTGGCTATAGATGTACTTCTACAGTCACTACCCGATACTTGGAAACAGATTGTCATCAACTACAAACTGATGAATTCGGATGACACTCTTGGAGAGTTGTTGTCAATTCTCAAGGAGTCAGAGAAAGAACTTCTGAAAGGCAACAAGCGCGAGGCGCACTTTGCAACAACATCTCAAACGCCGAAAGCTGGGCTCAAGGCAACTGGGGGTGTTAAAAGAAGAAGCATAAGAACAAAGGCAAGGCCAAGTCAACAAAGGCTTCTGGGAAGCCAAGGGACAAGTCTCAAGATGTTTGCCTGAATGCGGCAAAAGAGGTCACTGGAAGCGTGACTGCCGCATGAACAAGGGACATAAGGAGGACATACAGGCGGGCAAGGCACCGGCCTCAGGTATGTTTGTTATTGAGATAAATATGACTACTTCAAGTCTTAATAAAAATTGGATTTTTGATTCTGGCTGTGGTTCTCATATTTGTACTGATGTGCAGGATCTGCATGATAGCAGGAGACTGGCTTCGGGGGAGGTTGATCTACGTGTTGGAAATGGAACTTCTGTTGCTGTTTTGGCCGTAGGCACTTTTGTTTTGGAACTGCCCTCGGGGCATGTACTTAAACTAAATGACTGTTATTTTGTTCCTAGTTTAACTAGGAATATTATTTCTGTATCTTTGTTAACCCAAACAGGGTACACTTTGTATTTAAAAACACCAGGTGTTATTTATATATGAATGATGCAGAAATTTGCAGTGCTGATGCAAATAATGGTCTTTATATTTTGAATATAAATGAATCTCCAAAATGTAAAATAACAAACAAAAGGCTCAAAATGAGTAATCCAAAAGAAGAAACTTATTTGTGGCATTGTCGTCTGGGACACATCAACAAGACTCGCATATCCACACTTTCGAAGAGTGGGTACTTGGACGGATTTGATCCAAATTCATATGACGTCTGCGAATCTTGTTTATTAGGCAAAATGCCTAAATCACCTTTTAGTGGTAAAGGTGAACGCGCCACTGAACTGTTAGCCCTCGTTCATAGTGACGTTGTGGGCCCATGTCTAGCCAGGCTAGAGGTGGATATCGATACTTCGTAACCTTTACGGATGATGCATCACGTTATGGTTATGTGTATCTAATGATGCACAAGTCGGAAACTTTTGAGAAATTCAAAGAGTTTCGACACGAAGTTGAAAAACAAACAGGCAAGAGTATTAAGACATTACGGTCGGACCGTGGTGGCGAATACTTAAGTAATGAGTTTCAAGATTACTTGAAAGAATATGGTATTCTTTCACAATGGACTCCTCCTGGAACACCACAATTAAATGGTGTGTCTGAACGGAGAAACCGTACCTTGCTGGACATGGTAAGGTCGATGATGAGTCGCTCGCACTGAGCTACCTATATCCTTCTGGGGACATGCATTAGAAAGTGCAATTCTTATTTTGAATAGGGTTCCGTCAAAGTCTGTTGAACAGACTCCGTATGAGATATGGACAGGAAAGAAACCAGGTTTCTCATTCCTGAAGATTTGGGGTTGCTGGGCATACGTCAAACGTTTGGAAGGTACCAAACTTGAACCCAAATCAGATAAATGCCTATTTGTTGGGTATCCTAAGGAAACCAAAGGATATTACTTCTATAACCCAAAAGAGAACAAAGTATTTGTTGCTCTACATGCAGTTTTCCTTGAGAAGGAATTCATAAATGCAGTGGTTAGTGGGAGGAAAGTAGAACTCGATGAAAGTCATAGTGATACTGTTCCTGGCATTGAATCTAGAACGGAACACGAACAGTCCATCCAGGATGAGACTGAACCACAATCTTCAATTACACAAGGGCTACGTAGGTCGGAGAGAGTCAGGGTAATACCTGAGAGGTATGGATTCCTGATCTCACCTCATGTAGATATTAATCTTATTGAGGATACTGAACCGGCCACGTATGAGGAAGCGATACAGGGTATCGAATCCACTTTATGGCAAGAGGCCATGAAGGCCGAAATGGATTCCATGTATACCAACCAAGTTTGGACACTGGTTGATGCACCAGAAGGCGTAAAGCCTATTGGATGCAAATGGGTCTTCAAGAAGAAGACAGACATGGATGGCAACGTTCAAACGTACAAAGCTAGGCTTGTAGCGAAGGGGTATCGTCAACAACTTGGAGTTGATTATGACGAAACTTTCTCACCCGTTGCCATGATTAAATCCATTCGGATAATGCTTGCGATAGCTGCATATTACGATTACGAAATATGGCAGATGGACGTTAAAACCGCTTTCCTTAACGGAAACCTGTTGGAGGATGTTTATATGCAAACAACCTGACGGTTTTATCGCACCAAGACTTGCAAACAAGGTTTGTAAGTTAAATCGGTCCATTTATGGACTGAAGCAAGCATCGAGGTCATGGAACCAACGTTTTGATGAGGTCATAAAAGAATATGATTTCATTCAAAACGTAGATGATCCTTGTGTGTATAAGAAGGTTAGTGGGAGTGCACTGACTTTTATTGTCCTTTATGTCGACGATGTATTGCTAATAGGCAATGACATTCCCATGTTAACGTCGGTGAAAGCTTGGCTTTCATTGAAATTCTCCATGAAAGATCTGGGAGAAGCAGCTTTTATTCTAGGAATAAAGATCTACCGGGATAGATCTAGAAAGCTACTTGGACTCTCCCAGAGTACATATATTGATAAAGTGTTGAAGAGATTCAACATGGATCAGTCCAAGAAGGGACTGTTGCCAACATCACATGGCGTCTTTCTATCTAGGGACATGTGTCCTAAAACACAAGATGAGAGAGACAACATGAGTCGGACTCCGTTCGCCTCGGCAGTCGGATCGATCATGTATGCCATGATATGTACACGACCTGATGTGTCCTATGCTTTGAGCATGTGCAGTCGATATCAGGCCGATCCAGGACAAGATCACTGGATGGCGGTTAAGAATATCCTTAGGTATCTTAAAAGAACTAAGGATGTTTTCTTAATCTATGGAGATGGAGAACTTGAGGTATCTGGGTATACCGATGCAAGTTTTCCAACCGACAGAGACGACTTTAAGTCGCAAACCGGGTACATATTTTGCTTGAATAACGGAGCAGTGAGCTGGAAATCTTCCAAGCAAGATACTGTTGCCGATTCAACAACTGAAGCGGAGTATATTGCAGCAGCTGAAGCAGCAAAAGAGGCAGTTTGGATCCGTAAATTCCTAATTGGATTAGGAGTAGTTCCGTTAGCAGCTGAGCCCGTTCCATTGTATTGTGACAATAGCGGGGCTATAGCACAGGCTAAGGAACCAAGGTCTCATCAACGATCCAAACATGTTCTTCGACGATTCCATCTGATTCGAGAGATCATACATCGTGGCGATGTGAAGATCGAGAAGATCGCATCAGAGGATGATAATATTGCAGATCCGCTGACGAAGGCTATTCCTCGGGAAAAGTTTGAGCGACATGTACATAGTTCAGGTATTAGATGCTTGAGTGACTGGCTATAGGCCAAGTGGGAGATTGTTAGACAGTAATGACCCATAGCGTCACTATTTTGTAAATGATATTGTATTATTGTACAAAATTAACTATGTAGTAATGAAATTGCCTTTTACCGTTTTGTAATTTATTTACTTAGAATATAAATGGTAAAAGTCCCTATGATTAGTTCCGGATTGTGATGATATGAGACAGTATCAATCCATAAAGGTTTAATCATTAAATATCCCTAGTCGTAGTATTATCGAGATTGGACATCGATAATGCGGAATAGACTAGTACTGCACTTGTGCATGTTGTGAGGGCACAACGGCATAGTTCTCATATATTTAAGTATTGGATACTTATGCAAGTGCGGTAGGAGGTTGTGTTTTACCGATGGTACGGAAAACAGCTTCGCTCTGGATAGACCCCGCGGAGTCCCATTGGTAGTATGTCTGCGTGTCTATGGGAGTCCGCTTCAGGGTAGGTGCATATGATCTTAACCTGAGATTTGCATCGCTAGTACTTACGACAATCGGTAAAATTTAGGTTTGGTGGTCCAGGGCTTTAACGAGTTCTGTGTATACCTCTTCTGGGTTTATCGAGAATCGTAGTGTATTGGATGTGATATCAAGATGGAAGTATCACTTCAGACATATGGAGATGATGATCGCGAGGGATTCAGAACTAGTACTCTATAATGGTTGCAACCATCGGGATAATATGACCAGGTCAGGATTATCCGATTCAAAGAGACTGGTTGCTTGACATCCGATATGTGTTTCGGACGGGGCAGACACTTATCCAGCCCCAGCCCTAGCATGTGATCATCCGATACTGGTTCGATATACACTATACTACGGTATGCTACGCCTGTTATAGATCTAATATTCCAGTAAGAATATTTCTAGAGAATTGGGTAGGCATGGCGTTTTGCTAGAAGCTAACCTGTCTTGTAAATCGGTAAAAACGTAGTACTTGGTACGTACGTGTTCGGATAGTTCGACAACCGGATTTACTGCCAACATATCTAGAGGTCTCTTGGGTCGCTTCCCGAAGATTCACCGATGACGTATGATTCAAACTCGATTAATCTTGGATTAATTACGGAGAGACTTTATCTTGGATAAAGTACTGTATAAAAGAGAGAGATCGATTAATTTAGAATTAATCGTAAAATTATTATATTCGATATAATAAACGGAATTCGATTTCGACGCGAAATTGAAATTAGATTTTATTCGGGCAAACGAATTAATTTAGAATTAATTCGTTAGCGACGTAAATAATAAATTCGCTAGGCGCAATTATTTATTTAAATTCGATTTAATTAACGTCGCGACGTAAGCTCGATATTTCGGAAATATCGAACCCGAACGCGTGAGTGCAAGTGGGCCCACTTTCATTTGGAAACGTGTGGGGCCCACATGACACTTGTCATTATTTGTATTTTTTAATCAAGATGCAATGCATGAAGATAGTGTACAAAGCACTCAAAGATAATGCATGGAAATTGAGTGTTAGACACTCTAAGTGCTTGCATGGGTTGTGTTATATTATATTATTATTTAATATAATTATAACATAAATATAAATTGATTTTGGAGACAAAAATCAATTACTTCTCTCCCTCTCTAATTACCGAAACTGTGACAGTTTCTTGGCTCTCCATTTTCAGGTTTTTGTTGCAAAAGCTTGAAGTATTTGTGTTTGTTTGGAACATAAAGAACACATCTTTGGCTAGCACCATCAAGGGATCATACAAGGTGATATGGGAAACTCATCTTAGAGCTTGGAAGGATCAAATTCAAGCTTGGAGCTTCTCTTCACTGCTTGGCCGAAATCTTCACTGCTCAAAGGAGGATTTTGCTTCATCCATTGCATCCACATTTGGCTATTTGTGAGTATTGTTTCCGCCATTACTTCAATCTAATTCATTCTATATATAATCTTGCTTGGTTTTTGATCTTGGGATATGGTTATTAGATTTCCAACACACATTATATTTACCTTGTAAATCCAGCTTGTATGCATTATCATAATCGTTCAAGATTAGACTTGAAGAGACCATCTCCTCTCAATTGTAGTTTAGATTTACGTTGTTCAGGAATCTCTCGTGCTCAGTGTACCCAAACCAATCTCCAGGCTGAGCTTTCTTCACATATTGGACTGAGAAGCATATTGTAGACATTTCATTTTTGCATGAACCCAATGATGATCCTCATATGGGGCCATACCTGAAAAGTTACGAAAGTTGCGAAAAATGAATGCCGAAAGGAAGGAAGGAAAACCTCCAAAATACACCCCTCATCGGATTCGGACTCACTAGCCCAGCCTCAGATTCGTTCAGTCAGCTTTTGCTTCAACCTTAGCGTCGAACCCACCATGCAGCCCAATGCCAATCGACAATGCAATCCACGTCAGCCAAAACCTATGCACGCCAAATCCCCCTCATCAAATCGCTTGCCAAACTTAATAAATATTTGAAATCCCCTTCTGCCAAATATGTAAGATCCTTGAATAAACTGGAAAGGATTCTCACTTCCTAATATAAGTGATTTGAGTTTCCTTATAAATCCCTTAAGCACTTTATATGGGAAAGTCAGATCTTGACACAAAAGGGAGGAGAGAGCTGCCATAGAGGGAGTGGTGCGGCAAGGCAACTTGAGACAAAATAAAGAAAAAGAAGGGAAAGAGGAATGGCCAAAGGGGGAGGGGGAAAAAAAATGAAAAAAGAAAGGGAAAAGAACCGAAAAAAAAAAAAAAAAGGAAAAATGGAGAGGAAAAAAGAAGGAAACCTCACCCCCACCATGCTCATCGTCCCCCAGCGATAGCAGAGAAGAAGGCAGACCTGGAAGTGAAAGCCATGAACCAGTGAGAAGAAACGGAACGTGAACCAGACGTATGAAGAAGGTAGACCGGGACGTGCAAGCCTGGACGTGAAACCAGCGACATCAGCGTGTGAGGAACCAGAACAGCGAACCAGTAGCATAAAGAAAAAGGTATAGACGGATGTGAAACCAGTGACATCAGCGTGAGAGGAACCAGAACGTGGGGAAGAAACGAGGAGAAGAACCAGAAATAATGAACCAATAATAACCAGAAAATAGAAACTAAAAAAAACCCTAGACGTGAGAATGATGAGAAATCGAGTGAGAGAGAGAATCAAACCAAACCTTGAAACCAAACTTCGATCCTTTCGGCGATGGCCTAACGCACTTCCGAGAAAGCAATTTAAAAGGTAAGACCTGAGGGCACCCTTACCATATTTATTTTTATAGTTCTGGACGCTGCATGTCTGGCTGGACGTGAAATACGTCTAGCTGGGTATGCGAATCCCTACATCAAAAGAATGGCCAAATCTTTGGCCACATTTCTTCTTTGGCATATTGTTATTTATTTTTATCTATTCATTCATTTTTGTTATTTTATTATTTCACCTTATTCCGTTTATGTTTGTTCATGTTGATGATTATACGTATATGCATTATTATATTATTTCGCGTCTATTTTTTATGTCCGTTTACATTGTATTGATGATTATGCGTGTTATTATCCCTCATGGTATATCAGATGGAAACCCATACGTAAATCCCGTAGCCGAATCCCAATGGACGGTAGTGTGGTTTGTACTTGGGATACAACTCTACGTGCCACTCGGGAAATACTCCTATATGCGTGATAGACCCACTTTTTTTTGCCGTTTATCTTAATGAATCATTTGGTTTTGAATTGTTTCCTTTATGTTATGATCATTATTAATTCCAAAGCCCCTCACGCACGACTGTTTATTATTGATGTTGTTCATGCTTTTGGTTGTTTATTATAATTTTCATTATCTCATCTCGTATTTCTTAATTTAATATGCTTTTGGAATCACGTTATTGTGATTATTATTTTGGTTGGGTATGTTATTACATTTTTTATTCGATTTTATGCATGAACTGCATAAGACTTGCTATACCATTGTGTGAACCCGTACATTATACTGGCATATGTAAGGGACCATTCCGAACCCAACGATTTGAGGTCTTCCCTTGTGACGGGTGAGTGCGGCCTTAAATCATTCCCAGTTCACATTGGGTGGCGACTCCTTCATTCTCTGGTTTAGTCCCCCGCGGGCTAATCCGTACTCTCTACGGGCTACAAGCCCAACAGTGTCGTGGTCGTCGAACATCATAGGCATAGCGGTAAACCCCGCTTCGCTCTTACAGATGGCGACTCCACTAGGGATAGAGAATCGGCCCCGAAACAATGCCTTATAGTGTCTATGGCTTTGGCTTTTGTTAACCAAGTCTCATATATTTTGCATACCCTTCTTACCCCCGATGGCGTCATGTATTGTGAAGTCGCTTTCACTCAAGGCGGCAGATCATTATGTGGTGATAACCATCACTCGCTGGCTCATACCCTAGGGTATAAAAAAGGCGTGCTCACTTATCACTCGAACCATTGAGTGGGGAGACCTAGTTCTCTGCAACGCTTCGCCGATGAGAGGCTTATCCATACCCTTGTAAGCCCACATACGAACCACAATTATGTGTCCTATAGAAGCTACCCCCCATGTTTGTGTTTGGGCCCATTATCATTTGGATCGATTTGGGCTTCTCGTCGTAGGATACGAACTTATTGGGCCACTTAACTGGGATGAGTTTGTATCTTATCATGATTGGGCCAAAAGTTTTCAAAGTGATGATGGGCCACCTTGTGTTTGGGCCCCCTATCATTTGAAGTTATTTAGCCACCTTATCACAAAAGTGTAAACGTATTGGGCCTTTTTGTTGGGAAGCGGCTGCGAGTGCGCAGCTGAAAATTAAAATTATTATGCCGATTTCCCTTTGCCCAAGACCCATTTTTTTTATTATTCTACAAGCCTAGGCATGTTACTATATATTCTAAGTATAAAACTCATAAAACATGCAAAGAACATAAACCTAAACATGCTAACTATCATAAGAACTCTAAATAAAATAAAGAAAGAAAAAGACTTACTTGAACCGTAGACTCCTCCAGCCCTCCCTCCAATCTACAAGCTTTTCCTGAACTCAGCAAGCTCTTCCACGTTCCAAAGAGCCACCCAAGTGTGTGGCCTCCAAAGATGCACACACTAAAGCCAAAACTCAATGGCAAGACTATGCCTTGAGTGCACGGGTATTTTGCCCTGGTACTAGCCTAGGAAAATACCTCAAAACTTTTAACTCGAGGTTCCTCTAGTCAATTAGACTTAAGGATCCTCAAAATCAGTGTCTTACTCTTAAACTTTAGAGTTGCTCACTTATATAAACCTAAGATATGAAAGGTTTTGGTGTAAAAATTTGTGAAGAATTTTTTGGGTTTATATAGTGCTCCAAAGACAACAAAATTAATTAAGAATCCGATGTGGGATAAAAGCTAATTTAATCTTAGCCATTGGATCTTAATTTAGTGGTTTAATGAGATTATAAAACCCTAATAAGAGTTTGGTCCGAATTGGAATTCAAAACAAATAAAAAAATTACTATTTACATTACTATTCACATGAATAGTAATTTTTTTTATTCCAATTCCCAAAGTTCCCATATCTTCATTCACCAATCCCTAAGCCAATATACAACCTCATAAATGATCTGTTCAATAATTAAACACATTGAACCATTTATGAACAATTCCTACAGCAATCATATATGCTGTTATAGTTGTACTGTGCACTGTCAACCATTGATTTCGACTTTGTTGTGTGTGACCTTTTGGGTTCCCCTCAAGTTGGACATGAAATGAATCGTGATAATTTAGTCGAACATAAATTATCCTCCGATCAATGGTCATTCGATTTCAATGACCAAGGTTGACATCTAGCAACATGCCAAGGCCCCCAAATGAGAAGGAAAGATATATATACCCATTATGTATGCGATTTACATATGATACAGTCCCTCGCCTCACTGTATCCCCACCTATTGACCTAGGGTACGGAAAGTGTCTACCCATATGCTCAAAAGTATGATGTTGATAGTGTCATGAATCGTGCTAACCCAAGAATCTCACATGATTCTTTCGCTGTGGCCACACTCTCAAGCACTGATCACACATATCAACCCGCGAACTGGAATACTACTCTTATAAGAAAATATTATTCGAGATAGTGGCGATTCTCTGTTGTATCTTTACAAACATCATATGTTTCAACAAATGACCCAATCATACCCTTATGATCGGATCTTTTGAACCGGGGAAGGAGAATGTCAAAGTTATTTGATCCACACATACGATTGTAAAGACCTCAAGTCTAAGGACTAGTCATATAATCGATACATAAAAGTTCTCATAAAAATTTTCTTGCTCCCTTGAAGCTCTCAGTAATGCCTCCATTTTGTGCTCCTTTGATTCGATCAACCTCCACGGAAATGATCTTCAAGCTCCAAGCTTTGTGAATGGATTCCATGCTCATGAATGGGTTTCCCTATCACCTTTGTTTGACCCATTGGATGTGCTAGCATCTTGGAAAAATTTGCCACAAATTCTTTCCTTGTTCATCATTGTTGTTCTCGGTAAAGAGAAGCAAAATAGAGAGAAAAATGGCCCTTGGCCGAATGGGAAAGAAAGAGAGAAGAATATGAGTTTTGTGTGTGTTTTGGTAATCTAATACACAAAATGAAAGTCAAATACCAAACTAATTAAAAATGGTAAATGTCTTTCAAGCCATCACTTTAGCGTGTTCCACACTCAACCATCAACCAACAACTTCCATCACATTAAAGTGATAAAGTTGACTAGTGATGTGACGCGTTATGTGACTTGTGGACCCACTTGATTCGAAATGCGAGTGGGCCCGTAAACACTCCCGGGCTCGAGTTCGCTAATTCCGAATTAATGAATTTTCCGTTGCGACAAAATTAAATCAAATTTAATTAAATAATTATGCCTAGCAAAATTACTATTCACATCGCTAACGAATTAATTCTAAATTAACTCGTTCGCCCGAATTAAAATCCATTTTAATTCCGCGTCGAAATCTAATTTCTTATAATATATCGAGTATATTATTTTATCTATTAATTCCAAATTAATCTTTCTCTCTCTTTAAATAATATTTTATCCCAGATAAAATAACTCTGTAATTAATCCTAGATTAATTTTCTCTCTATTAATTAATCCCAGATTAATAATGTGCGAGTCATATGTCATCGGTGAATCTTCGGGAAGCGACCCATGAGATCCCCGGATATGTTGGCAGTAAATCCGGTCGTCAGACTATCCGAACACGTACGTACCTAGTACTACGTTTTTACCGATTTACAAGACATGGTTGGCTTCTAGCAAAGCACCGTGCCTACCCAATTCTCTAGAAATATTCTTAAAGGAATATGTAAACTATATCAGGCGTAGTATACGTCGTATAGCGTATTACAATCCAGTATCGGATGTCACGTGCTAGGCCTGGGGCTGAAATTATGTATGCCCCGTACGAAGCACATATCGGATCTCTGGTAACTAGTCTCTATAATCGGATAAACATGACCTAGTTATAATATCCCGATAGCTGAAGCATATAAGAGAACCAGTTCCATATCCTACGTGACCATCATCTCCATATGACTGGAGTGATACTTCCATCTTGACATCACACCCAATACACTACGATTCTCAATATACCCAGAAGAGGCGTACATAGAACCGGTTAAAGCCCTGGACGACCAAAACCAAAGTATATTGATTGTCGCAAGTATTAGCGGTGTAAGTCTCAGGTTAAGATCAAATATACCTACCCTGATCCGGACTTCCATAGACACATAGTCATACTACCAATGGAATTCCGAGGGGTCTATCCAGAGCGAAGCTGTTTCTGTACTATCGGTAAACACAACCTCCTATTACACTTGCATGAGTATCCAATACCCAAATATATGAGAACTATAATGTTATGCTCCCACAACGCGCACAAGTGCAATACTAGTCTATTCCGCATTATCGATGTCCAATCTCGATAATACTCCGACTAGGGATGTTTTAATGATTAAACCTTCATTGATTGATATTGTCTCATATCTTATCAATACAAAACTAATCATACAGACTTTTATCATTTATATATCCCGGTAATCTAATTACAAATGATAAAAGAGCAATTTCCTTTGTCACATAGTTAATTTGTACAACAACACCATGTTCTGTACAAATAGTGATGCTATGGGTCATAATTGTCCAACAATCTCCCACTTGGCCTATAGCCAATCACTCAAGTGTCATACACTTGTACTATGTATGGGTCGCTCAAACTTCTGCTGAGAAATTGCTTTCGTCAGCGGATTTGCAAAGTTATCATCTGATGCGATTTATTCGATCATCACATCGCCACGATGTATGATCCGAACGAATTAGATGAATAGTTGAAGTATATACTCGGATCGTTGATGAGACCATTAATTCTTTAGCCTATGTTGTAGCCTAGCTGAGCTGCTAACAAAACTACACCTAATCTTGTTAGGATTATTAAGATCCAAAGTGCTTCCATTGCTACCTCAGCTGCAGCAATATTCCACTTTCGTTGTTTATTCTGCAACAGTATCTTACTTGGAATATCTCCAGCTCACTGTTCCGTTATTCAAACTATATAGTACCGCTATTATGACTTATAGTCATTTTTTTCGGTTTGGAAACTTGCAGCAGTGAACCCAGTCACTTCAAGTTCTCCATCTCCATAGTATAAGAAAGCATCTTTAGTTCATCTAAGATACTAAAGGATGTTCTTAACATCAATCCAGTGACTATCACTTGGATTGGCCAGATTGTGACTCCATATGCTTAAAGCATATGAGACATTAGGTCACGTACATTTATTTCAATGTATGAGTTCTCAAAGAGTGCCAAAAACTTTTAGATCTATCCCAGTAGATCCTTATTCCTAGAATAAAGGTTGTCTCTCCCAAGAATTCTACGGAGAATTTTCATAAAATCCAAGCTTTCACCGATTGTTATATGGGAATGTCATTTCCAAGAAATGATAGATCATCATTATATAGGATAATCACTTTCAGTGCGCTCCCACTAACCTCCTTATATACACAAGAATCATTTTCGTTTTGAATTAAATCATACACCACTATGATTACATCAAAAAGATAATTCCAAGAACGCAATGCTTGCTTCAATCCATCAATGGATCGATTAACCTGCAAACATTTTTTGCTTTTTTAGGTACGAAAAAACCATCAGGATATTGTAAACATCCTCCAAAAGGTTTTCGTTTAAGGAAAGCGATTTTTGACGTTCATCTGCCATATTTCATAAATGAAACATGCAGCAATAACAAACATTATCCAAATGGATTTAACCATGGCAACAGATAAAAGGTTTCGTCTTAATCGACACAATGTTGATAACGATACCTTTTCGCTACAAGCCTAGCTATGTACGTTGATATGTTGCCATCCATGTTTGTCTTCCTTGAAGACACATGTAGTACCAATAGGCACAATGCCTTTCGGTAGAACAACCAGTGTCCAAACTTGGTTGATATACATGGAATCCATTTCAGACATCATGGCACTTTGTCATAATAGGGAGTCGATACCTTGCATCATTTCCTCATACGTAGTCGGTTGTCTTCCTCAATAAGATTGACATCTACATGAGGTGAGATCATAAACTCATACCTCCCAGGTTATTTTCTGACTCTCTCCGACTTACGCGGTCTTGTGTATTCGAAGATTATGGTACATTTTAATCCTTGATGAACTGTATGTGTTCCATTAGGACTCGGTACCTGGAACAGTATTACTCCGATTTTCATCGAGTTTTACTTTCCTCCCACTTATTACTGCATATAGGTATTCCTCTTAGGAAATCCGCATGGCGAGCAACAATTAGATTGTTCTCTTGTGAGTTGTATAAGTACTATACTTTGGTTTCCCTAGGATAACCTACAAATTAGGCACTTATCTGATTTGGGTTCTAGTTTGGTATCATCCAAACATATGCCTAGCATACCCAAATCTTCAAGAATGAGAAAACCCTGTTTCTTTCCTGTTCATATCTAATATGAAGTCTGTCTAACAGATTTTCATGGAACCTTATTCAAAAAAAGTATTGCACTGTTTAATACGTATCCCTAGAAGGAAAATGGTAGCTTAGAGCGACTCATAATTAACCTTATCATGTCTAACAAAATTCGGTTTCTCCGTTTAAACATACCGCTCAATTGAGGTGTTCCGGGAGGAGTCCATATTGAAAGAATATTATACTCTTTCAAGTAATTGAGAAACTTATTGCTTAAGTATTTTCCACCACGGTCTAACTGTGACAATTTTATACTTTAGCCGATCTGTCTGTCAACTTCGTGTCGAAACTCTAAAAGTTTCTGACTTGTGTTTCATAATATACACATAACCATAAAGCGATGCCACATTCGTAGAGGTTACAGAGTATTCATATTCTTCTCTAGCCTAGCTAGATATGGGCCCACTTACGTCACTATGAACGAGGGCTAACAGATCGGTGGCAATTGCACTTTTACCAAGTAAAAAGTGTTTTAGGCACTTTGCCTAATAAACTAGATTCGTAGACATCATTTGAATAGGATCAAATCCGTCCTAGTATCCACTCTTCAAAAGTGTGGATATACGAGTCTTGTTTAATGTGTCCCAGACAACAATGCCACAAATAAGTCTCATCTGATCAAATCAGTTTGAGCTATTTGTTTGTCATGTCATACGTTTGAGATTTATTTATATTCAAAATATAAATAATGTTAGTCACATCTAATGTGTTTATCTCAATATCATCTTTATATAATAAAACACTTTAGTGTTCTAGAAAATAAAGGTATACCCGCAACGAGTTATACTCTGATATAGAGATAATGTTTCTTGTCAAACTAGGTATATTTTGACAATTTCCTAATTTAAGTACATACCCGAAGGTTAGTTCCCAAACTTAGAATTCTACGGTTAAAACAGTGACTGTTGTCCTGTTTCCAATTTGTAGGTAAATCTCAACTGAAGTCAGTCTCCTGCTAATCAGCAGATTCTGCACACCGGTATATATCTATGTACCACATCTAGTATCAAAAATCCAATTTTGAAACTAATAGTGAACATGTTTATGATAAACATACTTGAAGCCGGAGCCTTGCCCCTCTTCATAGCCTTTATGTATGCCTTGTCCATACGGCAGTCATGCTTCCAGTGACCCCATTTGCCACAGTTTAGGCAGACATCTTGGGATATATCCTTTGTCTTCCTAGAAGACTGTGATGATTTTGTATTTGCCCTCTTCCACACCCCAGAAGCCTTCGGCCAAGCTTTGGCCTTCTGGGATGTCGAAGTAAGATGCGCCTTGCGCTTCTTGCCCTTTTGCAAACTCTGGCTTTGTCTCCTTGCGCATAGCTATTAACTCTCCAAGAGTTTTCTATTGCAATTAGTACTTCTAAGATCTAACTATAGATCTATGAATATCCTTCAATTTTAATATCATACTATAAGGATCTAATCCTTAATTCTGACGAAGAAATTAAGGAGTCTTTGTGGTAAGCATAATGGATTGAGCACTAAAGTTATCATCACATGAATCTTCCAAAGATCATGTTCTACTATTTGTTCAACTCCGGGCTTAGGACCTAGATGTGATTCTATCAAACATAATAACTTCTCAATTCCCAAGACTATCCTGAGGTTTTTATTCCAATTTGAAAATTAAAGCCGTTTAAAGATATTTTTACCCATGTTAATGTTTTAAACGCTAATCTTTCAGTTATCTTGATTCCAATAGTCAAACTATTCAATCAACGATTTCAGGTACTATTGATTATAATGATTACTATAGTCTAACTATATAATCAATTATAATTTAATTGGTTAAGTTCAAATATATTGATTACTATAATCCAATTATATAATCAACTATAATTGAAGTAGTTTGAATACAGTCCAACTGTTTAATTAAAACAACGATTAATTATTAGTCCAACTAATATATTTATATAAATGACGAAAAATTGAAATGAGCGCGTATTGGCAAGTATCTAAACGAAATTGCAAATTTAATACTTGCCTCCCACTATTTTTCGGCGAGCCTCTAACCCTCTGTTGAGTACTCGGGAAACCTTGTTTCCTAGTGGGCTAGGATCCCGTTAAATAACACACAACCTTGACTTTGGCCAACAAATTGTATGATATTTAACTAGGTAGATCTCTAAGATCAATTGGATCTCATCCAATTCCTAGATCCAGTAGGTGGACATCCAAGTCTGAAACATATATCCAATATATGCCAATATATCCAATATATTCCCTAACCTTTTTCCTCTGAATCAACTAAGCCTTGGCTTTGGCACAACAAACTTAATGATTCCAGTTAAGTGGGACCCATTGACTTTGGAAAGCTTCGTAATCGATGTCGATGGACAAGAAGTGATCATGACTTTGGCCAACAAATCACAACTTGGACAAGACACCGATATGGAACAAAGCCTTTATGATTCAAATACATCTGCGATGGACAAAGGCCTTAACTTTGCCCAATAAACCAGTGCCAATCTTGGATCTTGAGAATGAATCATTCAATGGAAGGAAAAATGCTTAATATTTGTTGAGGGTTTTTTCACATAATTGGCAACCAATTAATTATCTTTGATTAGGTCTCATCATACACCCTTAATGCATTCTAAAAACATAATAAGGCGCGTAAATAAATAATAATGATATGCGGATGGATATTTAAAACACTTTGTTCCTAGAACAAATCTCTCCCTTTCCTCTCTCCCGCTAGCACAAATCTTACTTCTACCCAATTACATAACACTTCTAAAGAAACCTCATTTACATTGAGGGGAATATGTGAGAAGAGAAATACAAAGAATCAAGAGGTAATAGGCTGGACACACAGGTCTAATGTAATAAATTCTAAATTTATTACAATAATTTCCAAAATTGCCCTCACCCATCTAATATCCATTTGATATACATTATTCATATATCACATCCAAGTATTCACACAAAGCATGTTATCAATCAATCTAATCCAATTAATTAATCTGAAATTAATGACCATCCAATGTTCAAATAACGATTTGATTTGCGCGAGTCAAACTCGTTTTAAGAATAAGTACTCAAAGTACGAATTCTCGAATTATATCAAACTATAACATTAAATCCAATTTAATTTGTATTCAATACTAATTCTTTATTTAATTCCAAATTAAATAATTACACTTTATTAATAAGCCTTTGCGACTTAGATTCTAAATCTAATCTTTACGGGTCTCAAAGCCCAATTAACATCCAATGTCAATTTAATTAAAGTCCAATGGCTTTCAATTAATTTATAAGGCATGGACTTTGGCAACCAAAGCCCAATAAGGAATCACTCTTTTGCCAAAAATCAATTTAGGCCCATTAGGCCTAATTAAAATTTTAAAGGTCCATTTTATTATATTTGGACTTTATGGAAATGGTTTTAGGCCCAATTGGATCCAACCAATTAACCTAAACCAAACTTGGCCCAACCAAGCCCATTAAGCCAAAATATAACTTTATTAGCCCAATTCCAAATTTAGCCCAACCAATTTAATCATGCATAACACTATGTTATCATCATTCAAGCATACTCAATCAATCAATTTTACCCAAATTTTACCCTAATTCAATTTCATGCTTAATCAAGGCTCTTGATACCACTGTTGGGTTTTCTAGGTCTTCCCAAGATCATTTAAGCTATGAAAACATGTGAATACATCAAAGTAAAGTTGCAGAATACTCACTTAGATCAGCTTTTGCGATGTAATGAACACAAAACTTTTCTTGCTCCCTTGAAGCTCTCGGCAATGCCTCCATTTTGTGCTCCTTTGATTCGGTCAAACTCCATGGAAATGATCTTCAAGCTCCAAGCTTTGTGAATGGATTCCATGCTCATGAATGGGTTTCCCTATCACCTTTGTTTGACCCCTTGCATGTGCTAGCATCTTGGAAAAATTAATAATACACAAAATGAAAGTCAAATACCAAACTAATTAAAAATGGTAAATGTCTTTCAAGCCATCACTTTAGTGTGTTCCACACTCAACCATCAACCAACAACCTCCATCACATTAAAGGGATAAAGTTGACTAGTGATGTGTCGCGTGATGTGACTTGTGGGCCCCACTTGATTCGAAATACGAGTGGGCTCGTAAACACTCCCGGGCTCGGGTTCGCTAATTCCGAATTAACGAATTTTTCGTTGCGACGTAATTAAATCAAATTTAATTAAATAATTATGCCTATAAAATTACTATTCATGTCCCTAACGAATTACTTCTAAATTAACTCATTCGCCCGAATTAAAATCCAACTTTAATTCCGCGTCGAAATCTAATTTCGTATAATATATTTAATATATTATTTTATCGATTAATTCCAAATTAATTGTTCTCTCTCTTTAAATAATATTTTATTCCAGATAAAATATCTCAGTAATTAATCCTAGATTAATTTTCTCTCTCTATTACTTAATCCCAGATTAATAATGTGTGAGTCATACGTCATCGGTGAATCTTCGGGAAGCGACCCATGAGATCCTCGGATATGTTGGTAGTAAATCTGGTTGTCGGACTATCCGAACACGTACGTACCTAGTACTACATTTTTACCGATTTACAAGACATGGTTGGCTTCTAGCAAAGCACCGTGCCTACCCAATTCTCCAGAAATATTCTTAAAGGAATATATAATCTATATCAGACGTAGTATAGGTCGTATAGCGTATTGCGATCCAGTATCAGATGTCACGTGCTAGGTCTGGGGCTGGAATTGTGTCTACCCCGTACGAAGCACATATCGGATCTCTGGTAATTAGTCTCTATAATCGGATAAACATGACTTAGTTATAATATACAGATAGTTGCAGCATATAAGAGCACCAGTTCCGTATCCTACGTGACCATCATCTCCATATGACTGGAGTGATACTTCCATCTTGACATCACACCCAATACACTACGATTCTCAATATACCCAGAAGAGGCGTACACAAAACCGGTTAAAGCCCTGGACGACCAAAACCAAAGTATATTGATTGTCGCAAGTATTAGCGGTGCAAGTCTCAGGTTAAGACCAAATACACCTACCCTGATCCGGACTTCCATAGACACATAGTCATACTACCAATGGAATTCCGAGGGGTCTATCCAGAGCGAAGCTGTTTCTGTACCATCGGTAAACGCAACCTCCTATTACACTTGCATGAGTATCCAATACCCAAATATATGAGAAATATGTCGTTATGCTCCCACAACGCGCACAAGTGCAATACTAGTCTATTCCGCATTATCGATGTCCAATCTCGATAATACTCTGACTAGGGATGTTTTAATGATTAAACCTTCATGGATTGATACTGTCTCATATCTTATCAATCTGAAACTAATCATTTATATATCCCGGTAATCTAATTACAAATGATAAAAGAGCAATTTCCTTTGTCACATAGTTAATTTGTACAACAACACCATGTTCTGTACAAATAGTGATACTACGGGTCATAATTGTCCAACAATAGTAACCAATGACTTTCATCTCAGAACAATCTCCGTATGTCAAAAATACATCCTTAGTTCTTCTCAGATACTTGAGGTTTATTTTGACAGCTGCCCAGTGTTGCTCACCAGGATTTGCCTGATACCTGCTCGTTATGCTAAAAGCATAAGAGACATCAGGTCTTGTACATAGCATGGCATACATGATCAATCCTGTTGCTGAAGCATAAGGGATCCTACTCATAAACTCTCAATCTGAAGAAGTATGTGGACATTGCTCCTTAGATAATTTGATTCCATGACAAGTAGGTAAATTACCTCCTTTGGAATCTTCCATTTTGAATCTTTTCAAAACTTTATCTATGTATGTAGATTAAGAAAGTCCTAACAACCTCTTAGATCTATTACGATAGATCTTAATGCCGAGGACGTAGGCTGATTCTCCCAAATCTTTCATGGAGAAATTCTGAGATAACCATTGCTTGGTGGCTTGCATCATTGGAATATCATTCCTGATGATTAATATGTCATCGACATATAATACAAGAAATACAACAGCACTCCCACTACTTTTCCTGTAAACACATGGCTCGTCTACATTTTTGATGAAGCCAAATTCTTTGATTGTCTCATCAAATCATATATTCCAACTTATGGAGGCTTGCTTGAGTCCATAATGGATAATTTAAGCTTGCATACTTTATTATGATCATCCTTAGATGCAAACCCCTCAGGTTGTGTCATATAGACTTTCTCTACGAGGTTCCCATTAAGGAAAGATATTTTGACATCCATCTGCCAAATCTCATAATAAAAATGTGCAGCTAGTGCCAGTAAAATTTGAATGGACTTTATCATTGCAACAGGCAAGAAGGTTTCGTCATAGTCGATTGCTTGGATTTGTCTATGACCTTTCGCCACCAACCTAGCCTTATAGGATTGGATGTTGCCTTCTGTATCAGTTTTACGCTTGTAAATCCACTTGCAGCCTATGGGTTTTATCCCTTCAGGTGCATCTACCAAGTCCTAGACTTGATTCTAATACATAAAGTCTATTTCGGATTTCATTGCCTCAAGCCACTTGACTGAATCAATGTCACGCATTGCTTCGTCATATCTGGTGGGATCGTCATTATCAATAACCTGATAATGTTCCTCATCAATATGGAAACCATATCTTTCAGGCTCATGTCTTTCCCTACCAGACCTTCCGAGTTCATAACCTCGTGGTTATTCCGTCGCTGCCCTTTTGATGGGTCTGGCATTTAGTTCTATGTTAGTTTGTTCTTCTCGTACCTCATCGAGGTCAAGTCTACTCCTTCTATATTTATTGAGAAGGAATTCATTCTCTAGAAATTTAGCATTTCGTGAGACAAATATTCTTTGTTCATTTGGGACGTAGAACACGTATGCTCTTAAGTTCAAGGCATAACCTAAAAACTTACATTTAACTACCCTATCATCCAATTTGTTAGTTTATGTGAGCTTGGCATATACGTCACATCCCCAAACTCTTAGATAACTAAGACTAGGACGTTTCCCAGACCATAACTCATATGGTGTTTGACTAATAGTCTTGGAAGGAACTTGGTTTAGTTGTAGTGTTGCAGTTTCTAAAGCAATACCTCAAAATGAAAGTGGTAGATCTGTGTCTGGCATCATTGATCAGACCATATCTAATAATGTCAGAATTCTCCCTTTGGAGACCCTATTATGCTGTGGAGTTCCCGGAGGAGTCCACTGGGAAACAATGACATTTTCTCTCATGTAATCTTGAAATTCGTTGCTTAAGTATTCACCACCTCGGTCAGACCTTAGTGACTTAATACTTTTATTAAGCATGTTTTCTACTTCAGCCTTGAAGTCTTTGAATTTCTCAAAGGCTTCAGATTTGTACCGCATAAGGTACACATACCCATATCGCGAATGATCATTGATAAAGGTAATGAAGTATGAGAATCCACCTCTTGCGGTGACTGACATTGGTCCGCATACATCAGAGTGTATGAGTTCTAATGTCTCTGTTGCACGCTGTCATTTACATTTGAAGGGTAATTTGGTCATTTTACCAAGTAAACAAGACTCACAAGTTCCATAAGGTTTATATTTGAAGGGTTTGAAATACCCATCTTTATGTAGCTTAGTTAATCTTGTTTCATTGATATGACCTAAGCGAATGTGCCATAGAAGTGATTCATTGAGATTATTCGATTTAACGTTGTATATATTAGAGGTTGAACATTCTTTGTTAGTTTGTAAGACATAGATACCATTATTCAAAATACCATCTCCATATTTTATTTCATTGAAATAAATAGAACATTCATTACAACTTATTAGGCATGAAAAGCCTTTATTACATAAAGAAGAAATTAAAATAATGTTCTTTACTAGAGAAGGTACATAAACACAATCTTCTAAGTCTAAAAATAAACCATTCGGTAAAACTAATGAATAAGTCCCCACACACAATGCAGCCAGTTTTGCTCCATTACCCATGCGTAAGTCAACCTCCCAATGACGGAGTCTCTTACTGTTTCTCAGGCCCTGCACATTGTTACACAAGTAAGTCCCACAACCGGTATCAATCACCCAAGTAGAAGGTTAAAAGTTTTGAGAATATAGTCAATCATATACAACATACCTGAAGCATTGGGCTTCTTGGCCTCTTAGGAATCCCTAGCATCATTGGCTTTCAAGGATCTGCCGTCTTTCTTCCAATGACCATTCTTTCCACAAAAGAAACATTTCCCCTTTCTCGTTTTCTTCTCCACCTTACCGTTGGGCTTTAGGTGATCTGGAGCCTTGGCCTTGCCCTTATTTTTCTTTGGGCCTCGTGGCTTTAGGTCCGTACCCGTAAGCATGACGGAGGTTTTAAGCTCCGGTTTGAAGTCATTCTCTTCTTACTTTATTAGATTGTGTAATTATGCTAAAATAGCTTCTTTATCAGAAAGATGAAACTGCATAATAAAGTTAAAGAATTCTTTTGGTAAGGACTGAAGAATTAGATCGTGACCTATCTCATGATCCATGATGTGTTGGACAATTATGACCTATAGCATAACTATTTGTACAGATCATGGTGTTGTTGTACAAATTAACTATGTGACAAAGGAAATTGATCTTTTATCATTTGTAATTAGATTACCAAGATATATAAATGATAGAAGGTCCATATGACTAGTTCTGGATTGATAAGATATGAGACAATATCAATCCATGAAGGTTTAATCATTAAATATCCCTAGTTGTAGTATTATCGAGACTGGACATCGATAATGCTGAATACACTAGTATTACACTTGTGCGCGTTGTGGGAGCATAACGGCATAGTTCTTATATATTTAGGTATAGGATACTCATGCAAGTGTAATATGAGGTTGTGTTTACCGATGGTACGGGAAACAGCTTCGCTCTGGATAGACCCCTCGGAATTCCATTGGTAGTATGACTATGTGTCTATGGAAGTCCGAATCAGGGTAGGTGTATTTGGTCTTAACCTGAGACCTGCACCGCTAATACTTACGAGTTGCGACAATCAATGCACTTTGGTTTAGGTCATCCAGGGCTTTAACAGGTTCTGTGTACGCCTCTTCTGGGTATATTGAGAATCGTAGTGTATTGGGTGTGATGTCGAGATGGAAGTATCACTCCAGTCATAGTGGAGATGATGATCACGTAGGATACGGAACTGGTGCTCTTATGTACTGCACTCATCAGGAAAAAATGACTAGGTCATGTTTATCCGATTATAGAGACTAGTTACCAGAGATCCGATATGTGCTTTGTACGGGGCAGACACATTTCCAGCCCCAGGCCTTGTACGTGACATCCGATGCTGGATCGAAATACGCAATACTTCGTATACTACACCTGATATAGATCACATATTCCAGTAAGAATATTTCTGGAGAATTGGGTAGGCATGGCACTTTGCTAGAAGCTAATTTTGTCTTGTAAATCGGTAAAAACGTAGTACTAGGTACTTACGTGTTTGGATAGTCCGACGACTGGATTTACTACCAACATATCCGGGGATCTCATGGGTCACTTCCCGAAGATTCACCGATGACGTATGACTCGCACTTTATTAATCTGGGATTAATTAGATGAGAGAGAAAATTAATCTGGGATTAATTACAGAGATATTTTATTTGGGATAAAATATTAATTAAAGAGAGAGAACGATTAATTTGGAATTAATCGATAAATTAATGTATTCGATATATTAATCGAAATTGGATTTTGATGCGGAATTGAAATTAGATTTTAATTCGGGCGAACGAGTTAATTTAGAATTAATTCGTTAGCGACGTGAATAGTGATTTTGCTAGGCATAATTATTTAATTACGTCGCAACGGAAAATTTGTTAATTCGGAATTAGCGAACCTGAGCCCGGGAGTGTTTGCAGGCGCACTGACATTTCGAATTCAAGTGCGGCCCACAAGTCACATCAAGTGTCAAATCACTAGTCAATCGATTTATGTGATGTCTAGTCACTATGAGTGATTTGACAACTTGTCATGAGTGATGTGAAAAGTAATGGAAGTGGTTGGCTTTAATGCCTTGACTTTTTGTATTTTGATTTTTGGAAAATCAAAAACTAATACACTTAACACATTTTTCCTCTCTCTCTCTCTTGATGATTCACGGTTTGGAACCTTTCCCTCCTTCTCTCCCATTCGGCTTTTGAAGCCATTTTTCTTCTTCATTCTTGCTTGGCCGAGAAAAAAGGAGAAGCCAAAGAGAAAATTGTGGCAATTTTCTTGTGCTAGCACACTTAAGGGTCATCCTAAGGTGATAGGGAAGCCAACTTGTGAGCATGGAATCACCAAATAAAGTTTGGAGCTTAGAGCATCAATGGAGGACACCATGGCCGAAAATTGGAGCACAATTTGGATCAGAAAACCATGAGCTTCCATGGATGAAAGCTTGAAGATTTTCATTGTTCCTCGCATCGCCTCAACCGATCGTTGTAAGTATGATTCCGCCATGATTTTACGAGTATTCACATGTTATTTTCATTGCTTGATTTGATCCTTGGGACCTTAGAGAAACCCAACAATGGTATCTTGAGCCTAATTGAGCATGAAAATTATTTAGGGTTAAAATTGGGTAAAATCAATTTGAGCATGATTTGATGAAATTGTTTGATTGAGTATGCTTGAATGATGTTTAATTGAAGTTGGATATGATCATTTCATGAAAATTGATTTGGAACAATTTTCCCCAAATTGGGTTGGCTTGGCTGAATACCAATGATACCCTAATCTCATGGTAATTTTTTTTTCTTGATTCATTGGATGAGTTTGAAAGACTTTGGGAATGTTATTTTAAATTCAATTGGATTGAAATTGGAATTGGACAAAAATCCCTACCATTGCCGTGACTTAAGAAGCATGAAATGGGTTTGATTTTTGATTCAAATGTGTTGGACATGTGTTGATGATAATGAGCATGATTAATTATGTAAATTGATGTTTTGGAAATGTTAATTTAGTTAATTAATTATGGCATACACTTAAGGTTAATTAAGTTATGAAATTTGGAATTTGGTAATTTAATTAATTGGGCCTATTTTGGAAATTGGGCTTTAAAAGTTGTAATTGGGCTTAATGGGCTTGGTTGTACCAAGATGGGTTTAGGCTAAATTGGTTGGATCCAATTGGGCCCAAAACCATTTCCATAAAGTCCAATTATGACTTAATGGACCTTTAATATTAATTGGGGCTAATGGGCCTAAATTGGTTTCTTGGCAAATAAGGGTGATTCCTTAAATGGGCTTTGGTATTTGGGTTTGACCCATATTGACTAAAAGTCCATGCCTTAGAAATTAATTAAAAGCCCTTTTGGACTTTAATTAAATTGACATTGGACGTTAATCGGGCTTTGAGACTCGTAACGGTTAGATTTAGAATCTAAGTCGTAAAGGTTCGTTAATAAAGTGTATTATTTAATTTGGAATTAAATAATGAATTAGTATTAAATACAAATTAAATTGGATTTAATGTTGTAGTTTAATTTAATTCAAGAATTCGTACTTTGAGTACTTATTCGCAAAACTAGTTGGACCCGCGCAAAATCAAATCGTTGTTTGAACATTGGATGGTCATTAATATTCAGATTAATTAATTGGATTAGATTGATTGATAACATGCTTGTGTGAATACATGATTGCGATGTATGAATAATGTATATCAGATGGATATTAGATGGGTGAGGGCAATTTTTGAATTGTTGTAATAAATTTAGAATTTATTAAATGGACCTGCGTGTCCAGCCTATTACCTCCTTATTCTTTGTATTTCTCTTCTCACCTATTCCCCTCAATGTAAATGAGGTTTCTTTAGAAGTGTTATGTAATTGGGTAGAAGTAATACTTATGCTAGCGGGAGAGAGGAAATGGAGAGATTTGTTCTAGGAACAATGTGTGTTAAGTATCCATCCGCATATCATTATTATTATTTATTTACGTGCCTATTATGTGTTTAGAATGCATGTTTAAGGGTGTATGATGATGAGACCTTAACAAAGATAATTAATTGGTTGCCAATTGCACGCAAAAAACCCTCACAACATATTAAGTATTTTTCCTTCCATTGAGTGATTCTTACTCAAGATCCAAGACTGGCATTGGTTTGTTGGCCAAAGTCAAGACCTTTGTCCGTCGAGGATGTGTTTGAATCATGAAGGCTTTGTTCCATATTGGTGTCTTGTCCAAGTTGTGATTTGTTGGCCAAAGTCAAGATCATTTCTTGTCCATCGACATTGATTACGAAGCTTTCCAGGTCAATGGGTTCCGCTTAACTGGGATCACTAAGTTTGTTGTGCCAAAGCCAAGGCTTAGTTGATTCAGAGGAAAAAGGTTAGGCAATATATTGGATATATTGGCATATATAAGATATATGTTTCAGACTTGGATGTCCACCTACTGGATCTAGGAATTGGATGAGATCCAATTGATCTTAGAGATCTACCTAGTTAATTATCATACAATTTGTTGGCCAAAGTCAAGATTGTGTGTTATTTAACGGGATCCTAGCCCACTAGGAAACAAAGTTTCCTGAGTACTCAACAGAGGGTTAGAGGCTCGCCGAAAAATAGTGGGAGGCAAGTATTAAATTTGCAATATTCGTTTAGTTACTTGCCATACGCGCTCATTTCAAATTTTCCGTCGTTAATTAGTATATTAGTTGGACTAATAATTAATTGTTGTTTTAAAACAGTTGGACTGTATTCAAACTATTTCAATTAATAGTTGATTTTATAATTGGATTATAGTAATCAATATAATTGCATTTAACTTATTAAATTATAGTTGATTATATAGTTGGACTATAGTAATCATTATAAAGAATAATACCTAAAATCGTTGATTAAATAGTTGGACTATTAGAATCAAGATAATTGAAAGATTAGTGTTTAAAACATAATCCTGGGTGAAAATGTATTTAAAGGACTTTAATTTTCAAATTGGGAATAATGAATCAGGATAGTCTTGATAACCGAGAAGTTACTTTATTTGATAGAGTGACATCTCGTGCCTAAGCCCGGAGTTAAGCAAATAGTAGAACATGATATTTGGAATATTCATGTGATGATAACTTTAGTGCTTAATCCATTATGCTTGCCAAATAGACTCCTTAATTTCTTAGTCAGAACTAAGGATTAGATCCTTATAGTATGATATTGAAATTGAAGGATCTTCATAAATCTGTCCTTAGATCTTAGAAGTACTAAATTGCAATAGTAAACTCTTGGAGAGTTAATGGCTATTCTCAATGAGACAAAGCCAAAGTTTGCAATAAGGCAAGAAGCGCAAGGCGCATCTCACTTCGACATTCAGAAGGCAAGGCTTGGCCAAAGGCTTCTGGGGTGTGGAAAAAGGGCAAAGGCAAAGTCATTATAATCTTCTGGGAAGACAAAGGACATATCCCAAATGTCTGCCTAAATTATGGCAAATGGGGTCACTGAAGCGTGACTGCCGTATGTACAAGGTAGACATGAAGGAATTGAATACGGGCAAGGCTCCGACTTCAAATGTTTGTCAATAACATGGTCACAACTAGTATTAAAATTGGATTTTAGATACTGGATGTGGTACATAAATATATACTGGTTTGCAGAATCTGCTATTTAGCACGATACTGACTTCAGTTGAGATTTACCTGCGAGTCAGAAACGGGACTAGCGTCGCTGTTTTAATCGTAGAAACCTAAGTTTAGGAACTACCTTTCGGGTATGTACTTGAATTAGGAAACTGTTACAATCTAACTAGTTTGACTAGAAATATTATCTCTATATCAGGATTTAACCCGTTGTGGGTATACCTTTATATTTTAGAACACTAAAGTGTTTTATTTTATAAAGATGATATTGAGATAAGCACATTAGATGTGAATAACAGTATATATATTTTGAATATAAATAAATCTCAAACGTATAACATGACAAACAAATAGCTTGAACTGATTTAATTAATTGAGACTTATAAGTGGCATTGTTGTCTGGGACACAATTAAACAAGACTCGTATATCCACACTTTTGAAGAGTGGGTACTAGGAAAAATTTGATTATATTCAAATAATGTCTACGAATCTAGTTTATTAGGCAAAGTGCCTGAAGTACTTTTTACTTGGTAAAAGTGCAAGTGCCACCGATCTGTTAGCCCTAGTTCATAGTGGTCCTATGTCTAGCTAGGCTAGAGGTGGATATGAATGTTTCATGACCTTTACAGATGTGGCATCGCGTTATGGTTATGTGTTTCTTAAGAAACACGAATCGGAAACTTTTACAGTTTCTACACGAAGTAGACAAACAGATCGGCTAAAGTATTAAACACGATGGTTAGACTATGATGAAAATACTTAAGCAATAAGTTTCTCGTATACTTGAAAGAGTATAGTATTCTTTCAATGAGGACTCCTCCTGGAACACGTCATTTTGACGTGTGTGTTGAACATGATAAGGTTAATCATGAGTCGCTCTGAGCTACCATTTCCTTCAAAGGATACGCATTAACACTGCAAAACTTATTTTGAATAAGGTTCCATAAAAATCTGTTAGACATACTTCATATTAGATATGAACAGGAAAAAAACTGGGTTTTCTCATTCCTAAAGATTTGGGAATACTAAGCATATGTTTGGATGATACCAAACTAGAACCCAAATCGGATAAGTGCCAAAGTTGAAGTTTATCCTAGGGAAACCAAAGTATAGTACTTATACATATCACAAGAGAACAATGTAATTGTTGATCGCCATGCGGTTTTCCTGAGAGGAACACCGATATACAGTGGTAAATGGGAGGAAAGTAAAACTTGATGAAAATCGGAGTAATACTGTTCTAGGCACCGATTCCTTAATGGAACACAAATAGTTCATCAAGGATGAAACTATACCAATAATATTTGAATACACAAGAACCACGCAAGTCGGAGAGAGTCAGAAAACAATCTGGGGTATGGATTTCTGATCTCACCTCATAAAGATGTCAATCTTATTGAGGAATACGAACTGACTACGTATGGGGAAGTGATACAAGGTATCGACTCCCTATTATGGCGAAGTGTCATGAAGTCCAAAATGGATTCCATGTAAACAACCAAGTTTGGATACTAGTTGATGTACCGCTAGGCATTGTGCCTATTGGTACTATATAAGTCTTCAAGGAAGACATACATGGATGTCAACATACCAACGTACTAAGCTGGGCTTATAGCGAAAATGTATCGTTATCAACATTGTGTCGATTACGACGAAACCTTTTACCTGTTGCCATTGTTAAATCCATTTGGATAATGCTTGCTGATGCTGCATGTTTCATTTATGAAATGTGGCAGCTGAATGCCAAAACCGCTTTCCTTAACGGAAACCTTTTGGAGGATGTTTACAAAATCCTGAGGGTTTTGTCGTACCAAAACTAGCAAACAAGTTTTGCATGTTAATTCGATCCATGGATGGATTGAAGCAAGCATTGCGTTCTTGGAATTTTCGTTTTGATGTAATCATAATGGTGCATGATTTAATTCAAAACGGAAGTGATTCTTGTGTATATAACAAGGTTAGTGGGAGCGCACTGACAATGAATGTCTTAAATAATGATGACATATCATTTATTGGAAATGATATTCCCATAATAAAATCGGTGAAAGCTTGGCTTTCAAGAAAATTCTCCGTAGAATTCTTGGGAGAAACAACCTTTATTCTAGGAATAAAGATCTATTGGGATAGATTTAAAGTTGTTGGCATTCTCCCAGAACTCGTACATTAAAATAAATGTACGCGACCTGGTGTCTCATACGCTTTGAGCATATGGAGTCACAATCGGGCCAATCCAAGTGATAGTCATTGGATTGATGTTAAGAACATCCTTTAGTATTTTAGAAGAACTAAGGATGCTGTCTTATACTATGGAGAAGGAGAACTTGAAGTGACTAGGTTCACTGTTGCAAGTTTCCGATAAAACGACTATAAGTCGTAATAACGATACTATACAGTTTGAATAACGGAACAGTGAGCTGTAGATCTTCCAAGCAAGATACTGTTACCGAATAAACAACACAAGTGGATTATTGCTGCAGCTGAGGCAGCAATAGAAGCCTTCTGGATTGATAATAATCTAATTAGATTAGATATAATTCTGTTAGCAGCTGAGCTAGGCTACAGCGTAGGCTAAAGAATTAATGGTCTCATCAACGATCAAGATATATACTTTGATATTCATCTGATTCGTTCGGATCATACATCGTGGCGATGTGATGATCGAATAAATCGCATCAGATTATAATCATGCAAATCCGCTGACGAAAGCTTTTTCTCAGCAGAAGTTTGAGCGAACCGTACATAGTTCGGGTGTAGGACACTTGGGTGATTGGCTATAGGACAAGTGGGAGATTGTTGGACAATTATGACCCATAGCATCACTATTTGTACAGATCATGGTGTTGTTGTACAAATTAACTATGTGACAAAAGAAATTGCTCTTTTGTCATTTGTAATTAGATTACCAAGAAGTATAAATGATAAAAGGTCCATATGATTAGTTCCGGATTGATAAGGATTGATAAGATATGAGACAGTATCAATTCATGAAGGTTTAATCATTAAATATCACTAGTCGTAGTATTATCGAGACTGGACATCGATCATGCGGAATATACTAGTATTACACTTGTGCGCGTTATGGGAGCATAACGACATAGTTCTTATATATTTGGGTATAGGATACTCATGCAAGTGTAATAGGAGGTTGTGTTTACCGATGGTACGGGAAACAGCTTCACTCTGGATAGACCCCTCAGAATTCCATTGGTAGTATGACTATGTGTCTATGGAATTCCGAATCAGGGTAGGTGTATTTGGTCTTAACCTGAGACTTGCACCGCTAATACTTGCGACAATCAATGTACTTTGGTTTAGGTCGTCCAAGGCTTTAACAGGTTCTGTGTACTCTTCTGGGTATATTGAGAATCGTAGTGTATTGGGTGTGATGTCGAGATAGAAGTATCACTTCAGTCATAATGGAGATGATGATCACGTATGATACGGAACTGGTGCTCTTATGTACTGTAGTCATCGGGACAAAATGACTAGGTCATGTTTATCCGATTATAGAGACTAGTGTTGGACAAAATAACCCATAGCGTCACTATTTGCACAGATCATTGTGTTGTTGTAGCAAATTAACTATGTGACAAGGAAATTGCACTCTCATCATTTGTGATTAGATCACCAAAGATATATAAATGAAGAGAGGTCCCTATGATTAGTTCCTGGATTGAGAATGATATGAGACAGTATCAGTCCCCGAAGGATTAATCTTTAAGTATCCCTAGCCGGATTATTATCGAGACTAGACATCGATAATGCAGAATAGGCTAGTATTGCACTTGTGTGTGTTGTGAGGGCACAACGACATAGTCACATATATATAAGTATCAGATACTTATGCAAGTGCGATAGGAGGTCGTGTTTCACCGATAGTACGGGAAACAGCTTCGCCCTGGATAGATCCCTCGGAATCCCATTGTATTATGAACTATGTGTCTATGG
>SKCR01051342.1:0-38398 GCA_019454045.1 Zanthoxylum bungeanum
TGTCTCTCCTTGAAACTGTACCCATTGTCCGTGACCACGTGGTGCGGCATACCATACCGACAAATGAGGTTCCGTGCTATGAACTTGGCCATCTGTTTTGCTGTAACGTTCCGGACGACTCAGCTTCTACCCACTTTGAGAAGTAATCCACTGCTACTACTATGAAGCGATGCCCATTAGATGCATTCGGTCGAATTTCCCCGATCATGTCAATCCCCCATGCTGAGAACGGCCATGGCTCTGACAGCCCGTGCAACTCTGTATGTGACAGATGACTCAGATTGCCATGTATCTGACAGTCGTGACAGTGCTTTACCATCCTTGCGCAGTCTGTCTCCATAGTCGACCAATAAAACCCCTGTCTCACTATCTTGCGGGACAAGTTCAACCCATTCATGTGCGGACCACATACCCCGGCATGTACCTCTTCCATCACTTTCTGAGCTTCTTCTTTTCCCAAACATTTCAACTGAATGTCGTTTGCTTGTTTTTTGTACAGTTCTCCTTTCAAGATCACATACTGAGAGGCCAATTTCTGAATGGCCAATCTGTCTTTTCTGCCGGCCCCTTTGGGAATTCCCCGTGCTCTAGATACCTCTGAATGTCATGGTACCAAGGCTTACCGTCGTCAATTTCCACTTCCAGAACTTTCTCTGTCTCATAAATCGGCCTGTTTGCTGTAGTCAATACCAATGGTCTCATCACTAACTTCTCTGGATTTTCCCAAGTAGCTGCAAGTGTGGCCAGTGCATCTGCCATCTGATTCTCTTCTCGCGGCAAGTGCTGAAACTTACAATTGGGGATGGCCTGGGCCAACTCTCTGAGGTGGAAAAGATAGGGCTTCAATCGTTCCTCTTTCAATTCCCATTCTCCTTGCAACTGACGGATTACCAGCATCGAATCTCCGTAGACCTCAACACTTTCGGCTTTCAAGGCTATTAATGCAGTCAACCCAAAAGCACAGGCTTCATATTCGGCCATGTTGTTTGTTACTCTGAATGTTAACCTCTTGGCCATGGGCAAAGTATCTCCCTCGGGGTCACTATCACAACTCCAATTTCGGCTCCTTTGTAATTAACTGCTCCGTCGAAATACATTTCCATCCCTGAACTGCTATAGCACTGATTTCTTCATCTGGGAACTCGAACTTATACTGATCCCCCTCAATAGGTTGTAGTGCTAGGAACTCCGCCACTGCTCGCCCTTTGATTACCTTGGATGTGAGGTACTCAATGTCAAACTCTGTCAACAATACTAACCATCTGCCCAACTTTCCCACTAGCGACGGCACTGAATGCAGATACTTCAAAGGGTTCTCTTTTGCCACTACCTGGATCTTGTAGGACTGGAAGTAATGCCGCAACTTTCTGGAAGCCCACACTACTGCCAAACAGATCTTCTCTACCTCTTGATAACGAGCCTCATACGGGAGCATCTTCTTACTCAGATAGTAAACTGCATGTTCTACCCCTGTCTCATCTGCCTGTACCATCATTGCTCCCAATGCTTCTGACTCTATAGCCAAATACAGTACCAAAGGCTTTCCCGGTCTCGGAGGTTTCAAAACAGGTGGCTTTACCAAATACTCTCTGATTCTGTCGAAGGCTGTCTGACACTGTTCATTCCATTCACTGGCTGATCTTTTCTCAACAGCTTAAAGATAGGCTCACACACTGAAGTCAACTTGGCAATGAACCGACTGATATACTGAATCTTCCCAAGGAACGCTCTGACCTCTCTTTCTGTCTTCGGTGCTGGCATCTCGGTGATCGCTTTGATCTTCTCAGAGTCTACTTCTATTCCTCCCATTCCAACTGTATGTCCCAGCAGTTTCCCTGACGTTACCCCAAACACACATTTCTTGGGGTTCAATCTCAAATTGTACTTTCAACCCTCTGAAGGAACTTCTCAAGTGCCTCAATATGCCCGTCCCTTGTCTCGGATTTCACCATCATGTCATCCACATATACTTCGATCTCTTTGTGCATCAAGTCATGGAACAAGGTAGTAGCCATTCTCTGATAAGTAGCTCCTGCATTCTTGAGCCCAAACGGCATCACTTTGTAACAATAAGTACCCCACTCGGTGACAAAGGCAGTCTTGTGCTTATCTTCCTCTGCCATGAGAACTTGATTGTACCCAGAAAACCCGTCTACAAATGAATACATGGCCGACAAAGCTTCACTATCAACCAATACATCTATATGCGGTAGAGGAAAGTCGTCTTTCGGACAAGCCTTATTGAGGTCTCTGTAGTCCACACACATTCTGACCTTTCCATCTTTCTTCGGTACCGGCACAATGTTCGCTAACCATTCAGGATATTTTACCACTTCCAGGAAACCCACGTCAATTTGTTTCTTGACTTCTTCTCTAACCTTCTCAGCCCATTCTGGTCTCATTCGTCGAAGTTTCTGTTTCACCGGCCTCATGTTCGGATAAGTCGGAATAGAATGTTGAGCAATGCTTCTATCTACCCCGGGCATGTCTTCATAGGACCAAGAAAAAACTCTAGCATACCTGATCAATACTTCTTCTATTTTCTCCCTTTCCTCAGAAGTAACCTCACTTGCAATCAAAATTTCCTTAGGATCCTCAGGTGTCCCAAGGTTAAAGGCATTTGTCTTAGTGGAGTTGATATCAAATATGCTTAGATCATGTAATGGGAAAAGAGAAGACTCAGCCAAGTAAGCAGAAATACTGTATTTATTGCTAGCAAAAGAAGGAGTACACTCAAATAAATCTGGGAGGTAAACATCCTCATCATCTACGGATATTTCCTCCTCTAAAACAATGTCTTTCTCAGGTTCCTTCTTCTCATTGAGGGTCAATGTCTCCAGCTTCATGAGTTCCTCCTCCCATTTCTCACCCTCTTGCTTCTTCTCTTCAACCAACAGCTTCTCTCCCAACAGGTCCGGGAAGATCTCAAATCCGGGCACCACTACCCCATTCACCTCTACTGGTTCAGGCTCACCTTGGTACCCCGAAGCCTTACAAAGTACTCCATCAGTTTCATCCATTCTTCTTGATCTATGGCTTCTCATCCTCAGACTGGTACCCCAAACCTCTTCTGGTTGTCTGGCCTCTGAAATCTGGCAGTTTCGAGCCCTCACATGGCTCATACTTCATCTTCTCCCTGATCCGGGCTACCTTGGGATCCACCCACTCCTCAAAAGTTGATGATACTTGGAACCTTGTGAAAGGCAGTATTTCCAAGGCGGCGACTGCATTGTCTATTTTAGCTTTGATGGTGACAATCTCTCCCCCGAATGGGAACTTAATCATCTGGTGCAAAGTGGAGGGCACCGCCCCAAGCTTGTGAAACCATGGCCTCCCCAACAATAAGCAAATGTAGCTGGAATATCAAGCACAGTAAACTCAACCTCATCTTCAATCGGCCCTACCTTGACCATTGCCACAAAGGTACCCTCAACATCGCGCTTACTATCATCATAAGCTTTGATGGTCATGTTGGAAGGGTCCAAATCTGTAGCCTTCAAACCCAACCTTGTCAGAATTTTCAAAGGGCATACATTGATAGAGGAACCGTCATCTACCATTACACATGAAGTCCTTTTGCCTCTTACTTCAGCCCTGATGAACAATGGCCTGTTGTGATTCCTCCCCTCTGCCGGAAGTTCATCCTCGGAAATGAAATCTGTAATGCCTCTTTCTGAACAGCCCCAACAAACATTGTAGGGTTGGCATCCTCCGGCACAACAATTTTACTCAAGGCCTCAACCATGGCCCGTCTATGCTCTTTAGTTGCACACAATAACTCCCATATGCTGACTTGAGCTCTTGTCTTCCTCAATTGTCTCAGCACTACATCTCCTTCAATATTCTCTGAATTCTCAAGCATTTCTCTCCCATTAGTCAAGGTTTCTTTGCCCTTATCCGCCACATTACTATAAAAACGCCCACTGTATGTCATTCCATTTACTTCTTCTTCATCACTGCTAGAGAAGTCAAGCCAGAAATTCTTCCCCAACTCAGGTTCACTCTCACTGCTGCGCTGTCCCAAATTCCAAGGCAAAAGGCTTCAGGGTAGAAGGTTTTTAGGACATAGTCTTCTGGAAGGCCAGAACTAATCATGTAGGTTGGTGGGGGTACAGCTCGGTAATTGGGTAAGGGGTTTCTGTTTGTGTCTGGTTGTTCGGTTTCGGGGTCAGGTATCTTTTTGAGTCAATGAGGTCTTGGATCTCGTGGCGCAGTCGGGCATAGTTGTCAGTGTTGAGTTCTAATATATGTCCCAAGATCAACAAATCAAGCAAGAAAACGCATGAATACACAACATAGGAGGTGCGGAATATACTCACAATGGTCGGTTTTGATGCGAAGAAGAACACAAGCCATTTTCATCCTCCATTGAGTTCGGCAGTAGCTCTCCTTGACAGTGGGCTGCTCGGTTTAACTCCTCTTTGAACCTCCAAGAACGGCCATTATTGAACACCATGGAAGCTCCAAGCTTAAAGCTTTCCAAGCTCACAAATTCGTTTCCCTATCACCATAATATAACCCATGTGTGTGCTAGCACTAAGCTTCTTCATTTGCTTCTCAAAATTTCGGTCAAAACCAGAAAAATTTGTGAAGAAATAGGCTTGAAGTCGTGAGAGGGAGAAGAGAGAAAGATGAAGAGTTTTTGGCTCCAAAGCCTAAAAACCGTGAATGATTCAAGAGGGAGAGAGAAAAGCTTTTCCTTTTTGTTTTATATATTTTCAAGCAAATAATAAATAAAACATATATAACTTTTTAATACAAAAGTCAAAAAGCAAGAAATAAAATAATGTTATATTTCATTTCAAGCTTTTAAAAGCTTTTCATCAACTCAAATCAATTATTCACATCAAATCCATCCACTTTAATAAAGTGACAACATGTCATGTCACATCACTCAAAGTGACAAGTGACTTGACGATTGATGCGACTAGCGATTTGACGCTTGATGTGACTTACGTGCCGTACTCGAATTCGAAACGCGAATGCGCTCGCAATCACTCTCGGGCTCGGGTTCGCTAATTCCAAATTAACGAATTTTCCGTCGTGTCGTAATTAAATGATTACGCCTAGCGAAATCACTATTCACGTCGCTAACGAATTAATTCTAAATTAATTCGTTCGCCCAAATTAAAATCTAATTTTAATTTCGCGTCGAAATCCAATTTCTAATAATATATCGAATATATTATTTTATCGATTAATTCCAAATTAATCGTTCTCTCTCTTTAACAATATTTTATCCGAGATAAAATATCTCCGTAATTAATCCAAGATTAATTTTCTCTCTCTAGAAATAAATCTTCTCTCTCTACTAATTAATCCCAGATTAATTATAGTGCGAGTTATACATCATCGGTGAATCTTCAGGAAGCGACCCATGAGATCTCCGGATATGTCAGTAAATACGGTTGTCGGACTATCCGAACACGTAAGTACCTCGTACTACGTTTATACCGATTTACAAGACAAGGTTGGCTTCTAGCAAAGCGCCATGCCTACCCAATTCTCCAGAAATGTTCTTACAGGAATATATAGATCTGTATCAAGCGTAGTATACCGTAGTATTGTGTATATCAGCCCAGTATCGGACAGTCACGTGCTAGGGCTGGGGCTAGATAAGTGTCTGCCCCGTCCGAAGCACATGTCGGATGTCTGGTAACTAGTCTCTATAATCGGATATACATGACCTTGTCATAATATCTCGATGGCCGGCCAGCACTTAAGAGCACTAATACCGTATCCTGCGTGACATCATCTCCACTATAACTGAAGTGATACTTCCGTCTCGACATCACACCCAATACACTACGACTCTCTGATAAACCCAGAAGCGGTGTACGCAGAGCCGGTTAAAGCCCTGTACCACCAAGACCAAAGTCTACCGATTATCGCAAGTATTAGCGATGCAAGTCTCAGGTTAAGACTACACACACCTACCTTGATTTCGGCCTCCCATAGACACATAGTCATAATACCAATGGGATTCCGAGGGGTCTATCCAGAGCGAAGCTGTTTCCCGATTCTCCATCGGTGAAACACGACCTCCTATCGCACTTGCATAAGTATCCAATACTTAAATATATGAGAACTATGCCGGTGTGCCCTCACAACGCGCACAAGTGCAATACTAGCCTATTCCGCATTATCGATGTCCTGTCTCGATAATACTCCGGCTAGGGATATTTAATGATTAATCCTTCGTGGACTGATACTGTCTCATATCATCTCAATCCAGGAACTAATCATATGGACCTCTCTTCATTTATATATTTATGGTGATCTAATCACAAATGATGAGAGTGCAATTTCCTTGTCACATAGTTAATTTGTACAACAACACCGTGATCTGTACAAATAGTGACGCTCTGGGTCATATTATCCAACAGTCAGTGTCGTGGCCCTTCTGCTGATGGAAATAACAGTAAAGGTTGAGATTGAAATATGGTGGTGGTGGGTTTGGGATAGGTTTGGCTTCTAAAGGCTTTAGGAGTCCCTGCCTCTTCAATTTCTCAAATACCTTAGACAAAGGTCTCCCAAGGTTAGAGAACCTCTGGTTCCGGACAGCAGCCACCTCCGCTAACACGGGCTTGGTACCTGACATACCTCCAACAGGCCTCCTATTCAGGCCAAAGAACTTCCTATTTTCTGCTTCCTCCTCTTCAATGTCCATGACAGTCTCCCTCAACTGCCGGAAGTCTACAATCATTGAGGTCATCCTCCTCAACTTACTGTAAATAGAGGGCTTTGTGCCATTGATGATCATCTTGTTTTGGTCCTTCTCAGAGGGCCCAGTCTGCATCTTCAGTAGCTGGCTTCTCCAGCGATCCACATACTCCTTGAAGCTCTCATCCGGCTTCTGCTTGATAGTTTCCAAGTCACGGAGTGACAAGTCAATCTCCAGGTCCGTGACATATTGCTTTAAGAAAGCATCAGCTAGCTCCCTCCAGTCCTCCTTAATCTGCTTGTCAAGGCTATGGTACCATACTACGGGTGCCCCTTCGAGCGACATCCCGAACATCTTTTGTACTTGGCGCTGAGACAGGCCAACTGAACTCATAACAGATACATACTGACGGAGATGCACCCTCGGATCCCCGTTCCCATTGAACTTAGCCAAATCTGGCATCTTAAACTACGCCGGCAACTGCTCCTCAAACGTCATTGTCTCATAATCTAGCAAATCTTCATTCTTACCCCTCATCTTGCGGGTAATGGATTCAACATGATCCCTGAGTTTCTGTATCTCTGCCTGAGACCCCAATATTCTGCCCGCTGCATACTCTGCCATATCATCCTCAAAAGTGGGGACATCATCCCTCGATCTGACCGGAGGCACTTCTTGCCTTGTATTTTCTGAACTTCCCCCAGTACGAGACCCAGCTATACCAGCCACAGCAGTAGTCAATGCCTGTAACTGTTCAGTGATCTTTGCAAGACTGTTCTCTAACTGATCCATTTGGGACACCTCATTATCTGATTCACTCATGCTTCCAACTGTTCTCTTAGTGAGTCTGGTTCCTTCCCTAACCCAAACGGTATCTATGGTGTTTTTTAAGACACGGATGGTGTTAACAAGGTATATGTATGCATGATGTGCATAAGAAGTATATAACATATACTAAATCAAATAAAATTCTCAAACAAATCGGCCTATTATCATTTTAGAAGCTTTTGGGACAACTGTCATAAGAGTGAACCCGTCCCAGTTTAAATGGCCCAACGAGTTCATGTCTTATGGCAAAGAGCCCAACTAAATCCAAATGATAATATTCCGAACACAATCATAAAATGGCCCATTGTTATTTAGAAGCCTTTTGGCCCAATCGTCATAAGATATGTTCTTGTCCCAGTTTAAATGGCCCAACAAGCCCATATCTCATGACAAAAGACCAGATGGATTCAAATAGCAATGTTCCCAAACATAAGCATACAAGGAAGATATATAAACATAAAATAATAACTTCTACCGTGTGGCCCACCATCATTTCAGAAGCTTTGGGCCTAATTGTCATAAGATACGAACCTGCCCCAGTTTAAATGGCCCAGCAAGTTCACATTTTTGACAAAGAGTCCAATTCATCCAAATGATAATGGTCCTAAAGCACAAGGAAATATTTGTTATAGGCTATACGCCCGGTCTACGCATGGGTTCGTGGGAGTATGGACAAAGGCTCTCATCGGCGAAGGATGGCCCACAACTAGGTCTCCCCAATCAAGGGTTCGAGCAACCAAGTGAGCACACCCTTTTTATACACTAAGGTACGTGCCAATGAGCTATGGTGTGTGACAGACTGTCAAATGGATTTCCCGTTGTAGATTCCCCAGAGGGAAGGTGAGTGAGGCTCACTTAAATACCCAAGCCTCTTAGGCTCTTATCGCTTGGTGTCAGGAATAAACAACGAGTCCTCCAAATTAGTTCATCACAATAGGCTACGAGTAGAAGGCTATCTAGGTGCCTTCACAGCTTTTCCTTCTAGAAAGGTAGTGAGTGAAGGAAGACACCAAACCATTACCTAGCCTCAAAATGTCTTTGATCAAAACCCTCATTTCACACATTTGTAGACACGGTTAATTAAAGCATAAATCTATACATTACAAGGAATTATTTCGGGGCCGATTCTCTATCCCCAGTGGAGTCGCCAGACTGTAGGACACAGAAACTGGACGATGCATGCTGTTCCAGGCTCGGGGGCCTAGTTGGGAGTACGGAGTATCCAACGGAGGACTAAACCGGAGAATAAGGGAGTCGCCACCCGGTGTGAACCGGGACAAAGATTTAAGGCTGCACTCACCCCTCGCAAGGGAAGACCTCAAACCATTGGGTTCGGAATGGTCCCTTACTTATGCAACTTATAATGTAAAGATTTATGCAATAATCCAACCAAGCCTATGACATATATTTCCAAGTGCACCACAATCCTAGATTCACATGCTTAAAAGTATAGTTTACATCTAACATACATGAAACCAAATCTTATCGCCAAATTCACATGCTCAAAGGTAGGCCTTTGCAACAACAAGCACATAACGTCATAAGAATTCAATCATTCATGTAAATATAAACACAAACAGTCATGGTAACATATGCGTGTAATGTAAAGGAAATCAAAATGACGACAAATAATATTGTAGGCGCATAACAGAAATAGACAACTAGAGAGGTAATACAAATGCATAGCGTAAAAAAGGGGGTAACCATATGCTAAGATGGACATGTCGTAATGTGATGCGAGAGGATCTGTTTACCGTATGTGTTCGTGCAGCGTTCGTATACGCGTTCGAACGGTAAACAGAATTTCTCGTTCGAGTAGCGTTTGTAAACGCGTTCGAACGGGAATTAAACAGAATGCACACGTTCGTATGGCGTTTGTGAACACGTTCGAACGGAATTAAACAGAATACTCACGTTCGTGTGGCGTTATGAACGCGTTCGAACAGAAATGAAATAGAATGCTCATGTTCGTATGGCGTTCGTGAACGCGTTCGAACAGAAATAAGACCTGATGCATGATAAGGCAAAATACATGCGCGTTCGAGTTGCGTTCGTAAACGCGTTCGAACGGGAACAGACCTGATGCATGAAATGAGACGCAATACATAAATGACAAATAGTATAATGCGAGGCGCGGTGAAGCATCGTTGTAAAGGATTTTAACCTCTTCAATTAGAGGACCTCTCATCGCACTTACTAAGCCTATGCGCTCGATCACATCATGCATACAAACATAAAGACAATCATATCAAACTAAGTATGCCCGATTGAACACATCTTACATCCAACCGAACACACATCAACCGGCACGGCAAAGCATCGTGGAAAAGGCTTTTAACCCCTCCCCATAGGGGGTCTTTCATTCCACTTACTAAGCCCATGCGTTCGATTGAACTATGCATAAAAACATAAAGACAATCATATCAAACTAAGTATGCCCGATTGAACACATCTTACATCCAACCGAACACACATCAACCGGGCATGGCAAAGCATCGTGGTAAAGGGGCTTTAACCCCTCCCCATAGGGGATCTTTCATTCCACTTACTAAGCCAATGCGCTCGATTGAACTATGCATAAATAAGCAATATACAGAATTCAAGTGACGAGAAATAAATAACCCGAAGCAACACAAAACAAGAGAGGGTGCCATTTACTCAAGTGGTACGTGGAGTTGTATCCCAAGTACAGACCGCACTACCGTCCATTCGGATTCGGCTACGGAATTTACGTCTGGGTTTCCATCCGATATACCTCAAGAGGCGACACGCCTTTCATTTTATCCAATGCCCACAACACACATCACATTCATAACACATACATATTTATCTACTCAAGGGCCGCAACATGCATTTGAACATCATAATCATGCGAATAAAGCTCAATGAATAGTAAAAAAAAAACGAAACTGAAAACAAGTGTAAAAAATACCCTCAGGTCTAACCTTTTTTGCCAACTTTCGGGCTTGCGTTTCGCGGAGATCGGAAGGGTAAAGCTCCTCAACTTCTCTGGTTCACTGGTTTAGCGTCTTAGCTCACTGTTTTATTGTTTTGCTCGCTGTCTGGTCTCCGTTTTGCTGCTGTTTTCACTGTATTTCTGCTCACTGTTTCAGCTCGCTGTTTCAGGTCCTATTCTTCTGTTTTAATGGACTGTTTTGGGTGTTTTTTTAAAGACTGCTTGTGCAGGTTTGTCTGTGATTTTTTACAGGTTAGATATGCAGTTTTTGCTCACTGGTTTGGGGGTATTTTGGGGGCTGTTTGATGGACAAAACTTGGGCAGATGGCTGCTATCTTTGAGAGTCAGTTTTGGATGTGTAAGGCGTTGTTCTGGTTGTTTTTTATGCGTTGATGTTGCTTCTGTTCTGGTTGAGATTTGCGTGAGTTGTGAGATGTTTTAGATGTTATTTTGGTGATGGTGATGGATGTTTAAACTCGGCAATGGAGGGGAGGCTAGGGGTTGTGTTCACGGCCAAGAGAATGAGAGATGAAGAGAAGATTTTGCTTTGGCCGAGAGGTTGATATCTTCTAGGGTTAATGTCTTGTGATTTGCGTGTGAATGAGGGAATATGTTGATGTCTTGGGCGTGTATTAGAGAGAGTGGAGAGAATGGCGAGCGTAGGTGGCTAGGTTAGTGCATGTTTATATAGAAAGAGCTAGGGTTTGCCATTGTCTCAAAAGGATGAGATCTAGTTTTCCAAATTATGAGTCCTAAGAATGGTATACACAAGATTGAGGGGGGACAAAATATTTTAAATTAGGAAGTCAACTATTTTAAATTGGCGGATATCTTATTGAATTAGGAAGTCAACTAATTTAAATTGGTAGATGTCTTATTAGATTAGGAAGTCAAATATTTGATAGCTTTGATTGGTTAGGATTGATTTTAATTAGACATATCTTATTTTAATTTTAGTATAAGAATTATTTAAATTAGGCATGATTTTAGTTTAAGTTGGTAATTGTTTATTTTATGTTTGGTATATGTTTTATTTAATTATTTAATTAATTTAATAATTATCTTATTAGTTAATATTTATTTATTTAAATTGGGATTGTTTTATAGGCTTTGGGGGGCTAATTGGGCTGGGGTGCGAGCTAGCAGCAAAACCAGAAATACCGACTCCGTTCGAATGCCAATTCGAACGTGGCACGAACGTCCGCAATCTGCCCGACGTTGAACGAAGTAACGAACGCAGCACCAACGAAGACAGTGAACTTGTGAATGAACTTGATGACGCACTTATTCTGAATTCCCCTTCCGACCTCCGTTTCCTGCAATATCCTTAGCTAAAAAGTAGTGCCTCCAACTGAGACTCATCATCATCGGGTTTCACATGCGAAAATGCAATGCCTACAGGATGGTCCCAGGGTTAGCCCCATATCATCATCATCAGTTTTGGGGATGTGTCCCCGGGTCGAGGCCCATTTTTTCAGTGGTATTGGGATGCGTCCCACCCTGGTCGAGGCCCCCGTTGTCAGTTGCAGTTATTGGGATGCGTCCCAGGATCGAGGTCCTCTGCATCATCAGTTTTGGGGATGCGTCCCCGGGTCGAGGCCTATTTTGTCAGCGGTATTGGGATGCGTCCCAAGGTCGAGGCCCCCATTATCGGTTGCAGTTATTGGGATGCGTCCCAGGATCGAGGTCCCCTTCATCATCAGTTTTGGGGATGCATCCCCGGGTCAGAGGCCCATTTTGTCAGCGGTATTGGGATGCGTCCCAGGGTCGAGACCCCCGTTGTCGGTTGCAGTAATTTTGATGCGTCCCAGGGTCGAGGCCCACACATCAGTTGCAGTTATTGCGATGTGTCCCAGGATCGAGGTCCACTGCATCATCAACTCAGCTTAAAGCAGCTGGCGAGCCAGGTAAGTAAAAATGCATTGCACGAACTTTGATAGGACTGTCATTGCTACACATTGTACAGATCCCATCAAAGTGGGGGCGACTGTAGGCACTGTATGTTTGCATATAAGTCCCGATGATGAGCCTCAAGCGGAGGGACTACCTTTTTATGTCGTGGAAGTCGCGAGAAACGGACGACGGAAGGGAATAATTGAGAATAAATGTTTCGTTGGATTTGATTCGCTCGTTTAGCTTCGGGTTTGTCTGTCGGATTCCCGTTGCAACATTTCCTTGGCCCAAACACCAAACCCCGCCCTTTACAACCCATTTACCCCCTCCACACTATTCAAACAACCAAAATAACCTTCTACCATGCATACCCCACACATTGACATCAAATTTACCTTATTCCCCACTTTTCACAAAGTCTCCAAGCCATCAATGTCACCCCCACCTCCAAGTCAAAAGAAACCTCTAATCATCTCCTTTCTCAACAAGTTTCCAAGCCATTTAATTTGCCAACCCCACACCCATGACTTAGCCTTCCCTTTTCCATTTTTTTCAACAAAGCAATTCATTCTCCTTCTTAAACAAGGAAACCACCCACCTTTGCCTATATACCACCCTTAACTCCTTTGAAACCCCTACCATCTTCATAGCACATACCTAGCAGACTCACACAAAACAAAACCCTTCTGCCTCAAGCATAAGCGATCTACCCCTCTTGCCTCACGTCCACAGCCTGCATATGTCCTCACCGCTTCACCTCACTGCCTAAACAGCTCACAAACACGTCTCAGCCCCTCTCACCAAGACAAACCTTCATCACACCACACGCTAACAAACAAACACACCCTCCACACGTCCATAAGCCCCACAGCCACGCCTTCACTCAAACAGCGCATCACCTAAGGCCACGCCTTCACACCAAATATCAACCCCCATTCGCCAACACGCCTTCTCCACTCAGAAGTCCCTCACCAATTTCCTTCAAGAGCTCACGCCACCTTTCGCGTGAAGTCCCCACGCCACATTACCCTGCACTAGCCCACGCCACATTGCTGCTTCAATAAACCAACATACACGTAGCAACCCCCCTTCGCCACACAGACCCTCCACCTAACTACCTCACAAACTTGCCTAAAACTGCCGCAGAATTTGCCCCCAAACCTGCCAATTCAGTCCCAAAACCAGCCCAATTCAGACGTAAATCTATCCCAAAACTGCACGCGTAAACTGCCAGAAAACAGCCCAAAACTGCCGCATCACACCCAAAAACTGCCAGCAACTGCCGCACTTTCCCTCACTAAACAGTCCCCGAATTAACCCAAAACTGCATCCAAAAAAACTGCCCCCAAACCAGTCCAAATAACCCACAAAACAGTCCCATAATTACCAAAAATAGTGACCAGAAAATACAACAAAAACAGCAGCGAAACGGAGTGAAAACAGCAGCCCAAACAGCGAAACAACGAGGAAAAACGTTGGATTAGTGAACCAAAAAGTTGTGGAACATCAACCCTTCCGACGGCCGTGTAACGCGCTTTCGAGAGACGAAAAAAGAGGTTATACCTGAGGGCACCCTTTCTTATTATCTTTCGTTTCTTTATTTATTTTAATATATTATCGCATGAGAGTCGTTTGTTGAGGCATGATTTGATTGTTGGATGAGCGGAATATGTGTTCCCTTTGTGGTATATAGGATGGAAACCCGGACATAAATTCCGTAGCCGAATCTGAATAGACGGTAGTGCGGTTTGTACTCGGAATACAACGCCATGTACCACTTAAGAGATACGTATTTCGTCTCATCCAAACTTGTGTTTGAGCATGATGTAGTTCGTAGATTATTTAGTTATTATTTAAAGCATGATGTAGTTTAGTTTGTTATTTATTTTCAAAAGCATGATTACGTTATTTTAGGCATGATATTTTTTTTAGTTTATGATTATGTTTAAATTGCTATTTGTTTATTTTGGTTTAATGGCTCAATATGCTCATTGTGTGATATTGTGTGTTTGCCATTTAATGACTTACATTCCAAGCATGCAAACTTAGATTAGGAGTTATTTTGATGAATGCATATTAGATCTAAGTTATTCTCGAGCATATACGTTGCATAGATTCGGTTAGTTTGTTGCACAAATAAAATCATTACAAGTGACATAAGTAAGGGACCATTCTGAACCCAACGGTTTGAGGTCTTCCCTTGCGAGGGGTGAGTGCATCCTTAAATCTTTGTCCCGGTTCACACCGGGTGGCGACTCCATGTTATTTGTACTCCCAACTAGACCGCGAGCCTAGAGCAGCGTCGTCAAGTTCTGTGTCCTACAATAGGCACCCGACCTGACGATCTCAACCACTCTATACGGCCATTCCCATTTGGCTCTCAATGAACCTTCCTCAGACCTCCTGGTGTTCAAAGTAACTCGCCTTAGGACCAAATCTCTAGGAATGAAAGATTGCATCTGAACCTTCTCGTTGTAAAATCGAGTCATTCTTTGCTGATATATAGCCATTTCAATTGCCGACCTTTCCCTCTTTTCTTCTAATCAAATCAAAATGGTGTCTGATGAGGTCATCATTTTTTTCCCTCTTCAAAAAGCTTCACTTGATGGCTTACCATCCCGATCTCTGCTGGGATGACCGCCCCACACTCATAGGCCAATGAGAAAGATATTTCTCCTCATATAACCTTATAGGTCGTCTGATGCGCCCATAGCACCTCTGACAGCTCCTCAACCCATAAACCTTTGCAAGACCCGAGTCTTGCCTTCAAATTGCTATTGATCATCTTATTCGTCGCTTCCGCCTGCCCATTCGACTTTGGATGAGCAGACGATGCGAACCTTAGTGCAATCTGGAGGTCTTCGCAGAGCTTCCTGAAGTCCCTACTGTCAAATTGCTTCCTATTGTCAGTAATAATATCCCAGGGAATCCCGAACCGACACACTATATTTTTCCTGACAAATATGTTGCCCTCTTCTCGGTAATTGTAGACAACGGTTCAGCTTCCACCCACTTTGTGAAGTAATCAATGGAAACTATAGCGAACTTAGCTTGACCTCGCCCTGTTGGCATCAGCCCGATGATATCTATTCCCCCCTTTGGGTGAACAACCAATGACTTGCTAATGTTGTCAGTTGCTCGGGAGGCTGATGAGGTATGTTAGCATTCTTCTGACATACATCACATTATCGTGCCACCCTGACCCCATCCCAGTGCATCGTCGGCCAAAAGAACCCCTACCTTAGCTCCTTGTGAGCGATTGACTGACCTCCTACGTGGCTTCCGCATATCCCTTCATGAATTTCCCTAAGAACATAATCCGCCTCTTCGGTGCCCTAACATCTTAAGTACGACGTCGTGTACCCCCTTCGGTACAACTCTTCCTCTATCAGGAAAAACTTAGCGCTTTTGTACTTCAGTTTCCTCGCCTCCTTCTTATCATTGGGTACCTCCCATGATTCCAAGTACTTCTTAATTGGGTTATCCATGATGGCCCTGTAGGACACATAAATTGGTGATGTTGTTCCAGGCTCGCGGCCTAGTCGGGAGTACGGAATAGCCCGCGGGGGAACTAAACCAAAGAAATAACATGGAGTCACCACCCGGTTGAACTGGAAAAATGATTTAAGGTCGCACTCACCCCTCGCAAGGGAAGACCTCAAACCGTTGGGTTCGGAATGGTCCCTTACTTATGCCACTTGTAATGAAAGGATTTGTGCAATAATCTAACCAAGCCTAAGCAACATATATTTCCAAGGATAATCTACTTCTAAGTTCATGCATAAAAAATAAATTGGAATAACGGCAAGCATATAATTTCATGAACACATTATTTGATAAACACAGAAACGCAAATAACAATAATTGTACAAACATGCATATTAGAGAGGCAATTAAGTGCATAATGTAAAGAGATAATTAAAGAGGCAATTATACACTAAAATAAACGTGCCATGATGTGATGCAAAAGAAGATATACAATAAAGGTGAAAGAAGAGAGATGCAATATATGCCCACATCTATTAGGACTTCAAGTGTTCGATTGAACGTATCTTACGTTCAATCGAACGTGCTTTGTCCGGCGCGGCAAAACATCATGGCAAATGTAGCCCTTAGGCTTTTCATCTCTCCAAATAAAAGACCTTTAATCCAACTTGATTTGCCCATGCGCCTTGCAATATGATGCATGATTATGCAAGGAGATGACATACAAAAAGTAAATAACGGAATAATAAAAGGCGCGGTAAAGTATTGTCGTAAAGGTAGCATTTTAGAATTTTCTTCCCACAAATAGGGAACCTTTAAACCAACATACTAAGCCCATGCGCATTACATCACAATGCATAGAAAGTAAAGACAAGCAATATAGGACTTCGTATACTCGATTAAACATATCTCACATTCAATCAAACACACTTCGTCCGGCGCGGCAAATTATTGTCGTAAAGGTAGCCTTTTGGACTTTCTTCCCTCAAATAGAGAACCTTTGGACCGACATACTAAGCCCATGTGCATTACATCACAATATATTGAAAGTAAAGACAGCAATATAGGACTTCGTATACTCGATTAAACATATCTCACATTCAATCAAACACACTTCGTCCGGCACGGCAAAGTATTGTCGTAAAGGTAGCCTTTTTGACTTTTCTTCCCTCAAATAGAGAACCTTTAGACCAACATACTAAGCTCATGCGCATTAGATCACAATGCATATAAAATAAAGACAATAATATAGGACTTTGTATACTCGACTGAACATATCTCACATCCAATCAAACACACCTCGTCCGGCACGGCAAAGTGTTGTCGTAAATGTAGCCTTTTAGATTTTTCTTCCCTCAAATAGAGAATCTTTAGACCAACATACTAAGCCCATGCGCACTATATCATCAATACACAAGCAAGCAACGTGCGGAAAGTAAAAGACGGAATATAAAATGCGAATAATAAAAAAACAAGATTAAATAAAGTGAAAGATGTGTCGTTTGCTCAAGTGATACGTGGAGTTATTTCCCAAGTACAGACCGCACTACCGTCCATTCGGATTCGGCTACGGAATTTACGTCTGGGTTTCCATCCGATATACCATAAAAGAAGACACATTTTCCATTCATCCAATAGCCACAACACACATTAACCAACGACTCTCATGCGAATGAAATTCAATAAATAATTAAAAGATGAATGAAAATAAATAAAAAAGGTGCCCTCAGGTCTAAACTTTTATGTCGACTCTTGGAAGTGCGTCACAAGGCCGTCGGAAGGGCTAACACTCCGCAACTTTTTCGGTTCGCTGGTTCACGTTCTTTCCTCACTGTTTCGATGTTTGGGCTGCTGTCTTTTACTCCGTTTTGCTACTGTTTTGCTGCTGTTTTTTAGTCACTATTTTTGCTATATTAAGGGACTGTTTTTGTGGTTTCTAAGAGGATTAGGGCTGCTATTTTGTGCGGTAATTTAAGGGTTTTAAAGTGCAGTTTTTGTCCACTATTTTCGGTAATTTAGGCCACTGTTTGGGGTGATTTTTTTCTGTGATTATAGTGTAATTTCATGGGCTATTTTTCGGTCACTGCAGGGTGGTTTCAAAGGCTGTTTTTCGGTGATGCAGGGACTGTTTTGGGGGATGTGTTTCGGTGGTCTTGGGGTACAAAAACAGTGCAATTTTCGGTGGTTATAGGGGCAGATCTTAGGACTGTTGTTGAGGCAGAGGCTTACGTGAGGGGTAATGACGTGCTGAAGGGGGCTGCTTCGTGAGGGATAATGGCGTGTTGTGGAGTGGCTTACGTGAGGGTGTTGATGCGTGAATGAGGGTGTATTGGCGTGAATGAGGGTGTATTGGCGTGGCTGTGCAGGAATTGTGCTTGTGGCGTGAAGGCAATGTGCGTGAAGCTGAGGCAATGTGAGGGGCTCTTGGTGCGTGGATGCTAGCTGGATGAGGGGCTGTGTGGCGTTGATTTGTTGGCTGGTTATGGGGCTGTTATGTGAGTTGAGGGCTTGGTGAAGGGTGTTTGATGGCTTGCCGTGAGAGTCTAGCTAGGGGGAGTCAAGGGTTGAGTTTGTGTCTCTTTTTATAAGCAAAGGTTAGGGTTCTCCTTATGTGAATAGGAAGGGAATCATGCAATCAATGGTGATATCTCCTGATTAGTATATCACAAGGAAAATATCTATTTAATTAGGGACAAGATTTGTCTTGATTAAGAAGAACATATATTTGATTTGTTTTGATTAGGTATGTGATTATTTATATTTTATTTGATTTGTTTTAATTTCACCATGTGCTAAATATGTGTTTTGTTATTTGGAAGCTTTGGGCGTGGGTTGGTCTCCTTTGGGCGTGGGCTTGGTCCATTTGGTGGGCTTGGTGTGTGGCTTGCGGGGGTTTGGGCTAAGGATGTGTTTTAAAACAGAGGTCCAACAAGCGAACCCGAAGCTAAACAAGCGAACTAAATCCAACAAAAATGTCAATTCTTGACTCTTCCCTTCTGAAGTCTGTTTCCCGCGACTTCCATAATTTAAAGAGGTAGTGTCTCCATGCGAGACTCATCATCGGGACTTATATGCAAAAATGCAGTGCCTACAGTCGCCCCCTACTTTGATGGGACTTGTGTAGTGTATGACAATGACAATCCTATCAAAGTTTATGCAATGCATTTTTACTTACCTGGCTCACCAGCTCCCACTTGACTTGTCTGTTGCTTTGAATTGAGTTGATGAGAGGTGGTCCATTCTCGAACCGAGTTGATAAAGTGGTCTTGACCCTGGGATTCATTCCCAAAACTACCGGTGAAGTGGGCCTCGACCGCAGGATTCATTCCAAAACTCTGACGACATGGGCCTCGACCCTGGGATTCATTCCCGGATTCATTCCAAAACTCTGACGATGTGGGCCTCGACCCTGGGATTCATTCCCGGATTCATTCCAAAACTCTGACAATGTGGGGCTCGACCATGGGATTCATTCCCGGATTCATTCCAAAACTCTGACGATGTGGGCCTCGACCATGGGATTCATTCCCTGATTCATTCCAAAACTCTGATGATATGGGCCTCGACCCTGGGATTCATTCCCGGATTCATTCCAAAACTCTGAAGATGTGGGCCTCAACCCTGGGATTCATTCCCAGATTCATTCCAAAACTCTGATGATATGGGCCTCAACCCTGGGATTCATTCCCGGATTCATTCCAAAACTCTGACGATGTGGGCCTCGACCCTGGGATTCAATCCCGGATTCATTCCAAAACTCTGACAATGTGGGCCTCGAACCTGGGATTCATTCCCGGATTCATTCCAAAACTCTGATGATGTGGGCCTCGACCCTAGGATTCATTCTCGGATTCATTCCAAAACTCTACCTGATGTGGGCCTCGACCATGGGATTCATTCACGGATTCATTCCAAAACTCTGATGATATGGGCCTCGACCCTAGGATTCATCCCGGATTCATTCCAAAATTCTGACGATGTGGGCCTCGACCTTGGGATTCATTCCCGGATTCATTCCCAAACTCTGATGATGTGGGCCTCGACCCTGGAGTGCCATACCCGGAAAAACTGATACTGATGCTAATGTAGGCCTCGCCCCTAGAGTGCCATACCCGGCAAAACTGATACTGATGCTGATGTGGGCTTCGCCCCCAGAGTGCCATACCCGTAAAAACTGATATTGATGCTGATATGGGCCTCGCCCTCATAGTGCCATACCCGGCAAGACTGATACCGATGTGGGCTTCGCCCCCGGGACTCATCCCCAAAACTAATATTGATGATGTGATTGTTCATTTCAACATATTGCACTGCCTCTCACGAGATAATCATGATAGCTAAACATATTTTTGTCCTCAACGGATGTTTCGCGTCGAAACCAGAGAACCTTCAAAGTACTTAATACACTCAGATCCGATCGTCTGAATGAGTGATCTGAACCAGACTCCTAGTGTGTGTGTGCCAAGGCTCTTTCGCAGCTTAATTCTTAAGTAAGCCAACTCGATAATTTTGTCTTCGGAGAACCGGATTAGTGGGTCTAATCAACCCAGATGTCTTGATCACACTCTGTGATTACTTCGTCATACTCAAAATGATATGGTCTTCCTCTTTTTTTCCTCTTGTCTTTTTTTTTCTCATTTTGAACTTTCTTTTTTTTTCTTTTCTTTTTTTCTCTTTTTTTTTGACACACCTACCCTTTAAGGTAGCATTTCTCCTCATGGTGGTCATAATACTCGCCCATGGGTAGCTTCACGCTTATCGGTTATAGGCGGTCTATTTTTTTTTTCTTTTCATTGCAGAGACTTTTTCGTTGTTTCCAACAATATCATATATCATAGCATAAGTAAACCAGGATGGACATCCAGGTGAACGGTCATTCAATGATCCATCATCTCTTCAACTAGTCATCTCGCCAACTACTCAGGCTCCTACTATTGAGATCTCGTAATCAAATGCTCGTGAGTCTAGCCAAGATCAATCCATTCAGAATACCGGATGAGAGCACATCTCGCACTTATCGTTTCTAAGGTTTCTCCCTACAGCAAACAATGTCATCACCGGACATATGCCTAACCATCAAAGACTTCTCTTTTTTTTTCACTCACTCACTCTAGGGAATTCTTCCTTTCAACTTCTGATAATGTGGGCTTCGCCCCCTGAGATCCATTCCCGCAACTCATGCTGATATGGGCCTCAACCTTGGGATTCATTCCCGAAACTAACACCGATATGGGCCTCAACCCCGAGATTCCTACCCAAAATTGATACTGTGTCGTTGCTGCTTCTGATTGGCTTGTCTTTGCCGCTTTATTTTTTTTCTTCTTCGAAACCTGTGAATACAAAACAAACACAAAAAAAGAATGCAAAATACGTTACGTGTATGCATGCATGCATGAATGAATTCCCTATTTCGTTGGGCTAGGTCTTCCGCCAATTCTCTTGGTGACTGCTCGGTCTTCTCTTCCTCAGGCAGAATACTGCTTTAATCTATCCACGTTGATCAGCTCGGTGAACTCATTCCCTTTTAAATCTGACAGTCTCACTGCCCCGTTTCCCAATTTCTAAAAGGCTATCCTGTCTTTTCTGCTTGCTTCTTTCGAGGATTCCCCGTGTTCTAAACATCGCTGAGTTATCATAGTACCAGGGTTGAATGCTTTTGTCAAATATACTCATATTGCAGGTTGAAAGGAATAGACTCAGGCAAGTAAGCGAAATGAATGTCTTTATTATCATTAAGAAAAGGTTCGAATAAGTAGACAAAATCAATGTCATTTTTAAAAATACAGGATCAAATAAACTAGGAGGAACAACTTCATCATTCACAACATTGCCTTCTCCCTTGACCTATGGTTCTCCACTGCTGTCATCCCCTATCATGAAAGAGACTGGGTGGTTGAGAGTTTGGAGGACAAAGCTTTCGGACAAGCCAGAGTTGATCATGTAGGTGGGTGGTGGAACAGAGTGGTAGTTGGGTAGAGGGTTTCTGTGTGTGTTGGGTTGTTCTTTGTCTGGGTCGGGTATTTTATGGGTGTCAATGAAGTCTTGGATCTCATGCCTAAGGCGGGGGCAGTTGTCAGTTTCGTGACCCTTTTGCTGATGGAAGTAATAGTATAAGTTCAAGTCAAGGTAGTGTGGCACAGGGTTTGGAAGTGGTTTAGGTTCTAAGGGTTTCAGGAGTCCTTGCATCTTCAGTTTTTCAATCAACTTCAATAGAGGCTTACCAAGGTTGGAGAATCGCCTATTTTTGATGGAAGTGACCTCGGCAATAGCGGGCTTAGTTTCAGAATGCCCCACAAAAGTCCTTCTATTATGGCCATAGAACTTTCTGTTCTCAACTTCTTCCTCCTCAATATCCATAACGGTCTCTCTCAACTGTCGAAAATCAGCAATCATCGAAGTCATCTTCCTCAGCTTACCATAAATAGAGGGTTTGGTGCCCTTGATGATCATTTTGATCTGATCCTTCTCCGAAGGATGAGTTTGTATTTTCAGAAGTTGGCTCCTCCAGCGATCTACATACTCTTTGAAACTTTCCTCTGGTTTCTGCTTGGTATTCTCCAAGTCACGAAGCGACAAGTGGATCTCCAAATCTGTGACATACTGTTTTAGAAAGGCGTTCGCTAATGCCTTCCAATCATCCTTGACCTTTCTCTCCAGGCCATGATACCACACTACGGGTGCCCCTTCAAGCGACATCCCAAACATCTTCTGACCTTGGCATTGTGACAGGCCCACTGAACTCATTACCGAGACATATTGCCGGAGATGAACCCTCGGGTCCCCATTCCCATTGAATTTGGCTATATCAGGCATTTTGAACTGAGCCGGCAGCTGTTCCTCAAACGTCATTGCCTCATAGTCCAACAAATCCTCATGTTTACCCTTCAGCTTGTGGCTAACTGATTCCACCTGATCGCAGAGTTTATGTAATTCGACCTGGGACCCAGCTACCCTGCCTACGGCATACTCAACCATATCATCATCAAATACAGGGATATCCTCACTCAATCTATTCGGGGGCTCTTCACGCCTTACATTCTCAGAGCCTCCCTCAGCACGGGGCACAACCATATTAGCCATAGCAGCGGTCAAAGCTTGCAATTGTTCGGTAACCTTGGTGAGACCATTCTCCAGCTGATCCATGTGAGATACCTCATTTTCTGATTCACTCATATTCGCTAATGGCCTTTTGACGAGTCTTCCCTCTTACCTCTAACCCAACGGATATCTCTGATGGCTTTTAAGACACAAAGGGTTAACATGATGCGTGTATGCATGAGATGCATGAGATGCGTGCGATGTATGGAATATATAAGTCGGCTCATTATCATTTTAAAGCATTCAATAATACAATTACGCGGTGCAAACTTGTCCCAGTTGAAAAGGCCCAACAAGTAAACACTTTTGCGATAACATGACTAAACAACTTCAAATGATAAGGGGCCCAAACATAGGATGGCCCATCAATATTTTAGAAGCTTTTGGCCCAATTTCCATAAAACACGGACTCGTCCCAGTTTAAATGGCCCAACAAGCCTATACCTCATGACAAAAAGTCAAACTGAATTTAAATGACGATGGTCTTAAACATAAACATAAAAGAAACAATTTCTACAGAGTGGCCCATCGACATTTTAGAAATTTTTAGCCCAATTTTCATAAGATACGAACTCATCCCAGTTTAAATGGCCCAACAAGTTCGCATTTCTGACAACAAGTCCAACTGAATCCAAATGATGATGGTCCCTAAACACAAGCACAAGGAAATAGTTTCTATTGGTCATATAACTATGGTCTACGTGTGGGTTTGCGGGAGTGTAGACAAAGGCTCTCGCTAGCGAAGGATTGCCCACAACTAGGACTCCCCACTCAAGGGTTCAAGTGACCAAGTGAGCGCACCTTTTTTATACGCTAAGGTACGTGCCAACGAGTTATGGTGCGTGACTGACTGTCAAAAGGATTTCCTATTGTAGATTCCCCAGAGGGATGGTGGAGCGAACTCTCTTAAATACCCAAGCCTCTTAGGCTCTTATCGCCTTGGTGATATGAATAAACAACAAGTCCTCCTAATTAGTCCATCACAGTAACTTCGAGTAAATGACTATCTAGGTGCCTTCACAGCTTTTCCTTAAAAAGGTAGTGAATGAAGGAAGACACCAAACCATTACCTAGCTCGAATAATGCCTTTGATTAAACCCCTTTAACCCACGGCAGACATGATTAACTAAAGCACAAATCATAATCATTATAAGACATTATTTCGGGGCCGATTCTCTATCCCCAGTGGAGTCGCCAGACTGTAGGACACAGAAATTGGCGACGTTGTTCCAGGCTCGCGGCCTAGTCGGGAGTACGGAATAGCCTGCATGGGAACTAAACTGAAGAAATAACATGGAGTCACCACCAGGTGTGAACCGAAAATGATTTAAGCCCGCACTCACCCCTCGCAAGGGAAGACCTCAAACCGTTGGGTTCGAAATGGTCCCTTACTTATGCCACTTGTAATGAAAGGATTTGTGCAATAATCTAACCAAGCCTAAGCAACATATATTTCCAAGGATAATCTACTTCTAAGTTTATGCATAAAAAAATAAATTGGAATAACGGCAAGCATATAATTTCTTGAACACATTATATTGATAAACACATAGACACAAATAAATAATAATTATACAAGAATGCATATTAAAGGGAGGCAATTAAGTGCATAATGTAAAGAGATAATTAAAGAGGCAATTATACACTAAAATAAACGTGCCATGATGCGATGTAAAAGAAGATAGACAATAAAGGTGAAAGAATAGAGATGCAATATATGCCCACATCTATATAGGACTTCAAGTATCCGATTAATGTATTTTACATTCAATCGAACGTGTTTTGTCCGGCGCGGCAAAACATCGTGGCAAAGGTAGCCCTTAGGCTTTTCATCTCTCGAAATGGAGGACCTTTAATCCAACTTGATTTGCCCATGCGCCTTGCAATATGATGCATGATTATGCAAGGAGATGACATACAAAAAGTAAATAACGGAATAATAAAAGGCGCGGCAAAAAATTATCGTAAAGGTAGCATTTTAGACTTTTCTTCCCTCAAATAGGAAACCTTTAAACCAACATACTAAGCCCATGCGCATTACATCACAATGCATAGAAAGTAAAGACAACAATATAGGACTTCGTATACTCGATTAAACATATCTCACATTCAATCAAACACACTTCGTCCAGCGCGGTAAAGTATTGTCGTAAAGGTAGCCTTTTGGACTTTTCTTCCCTTAAATAGAGAACCTTTAGACCAACATACTAAGCCCATGCACATTACATCACAATGCATAGAAAGTAAAGAAAACAATATAGGAATTCGTTTACTCGATTAAACATATCTCACATTCAATCAAACACACTTCATCCGGCGCGGCAAAGTATTGTCGTAAAGGTAGCCTTTTGGACTTTTCTTCCCTCAAATAGAGAACCTTTAGACCAACATACTAAGCCCATGCGCATTACATCACAATGCATATAAAATAAAGACAACAATATAGGACTTCATATACTCGATTGAACATATCTCACATTCAATCAAACACACTTCGTCCGGCGCGGCAAAGTATTATCGTAAATGTAGCCTTTTAGACTTTTCTTCCCTCAAATAGAGAACCTTTAGACCAACATACTAAGCCCATGCGCACTATATCATCAATACATAAGCAAGCAACGTGTGGAAAGTAAAAGACGGAATATAAAATGCGAATAATAAAAAAATAATATAAAATAAAGTGAAAGATGTGTCGTTTGCTTAAGTGGTACGTGGAGTTGTTTCCCAAGTACAGACCGCAGTACCGTCCATTCGGATTCGACTACAGAATTTACGTCTGGGTTTCCATCCGATATACCATAAGAGACGACACATTTTCCATTCATCCAATGGCCACAACACACATTAACCAACGACTCTCATGCGAATGAAATTCAATAATAATTAAAAGATGAATGAAAATAAATAAAAAAGGTGCCCTCAGGTCTAACCTTTTATGTCGACTCTTGGAAGTGTGTCACAAGGCCGTCGGAAGGGCTAACACTCCGCAACTCTTTCGGTTCGCTGGTTCACGTTCTTTCCTCGTTGTTTCACTGTTTGGGCTGCTGTCTTTTACTCCGATTTGCTACTGTTTTGCTGTTGTTTTTTAGTAACTATTTTTGCTGTATTAAGGGACTGTTTTTACGGTTTCTATGGGGATTATGGCTGCTATTTTGTGCGGTAATTTAAGGGTTTTAAAGTGCAGTTTTTGTCCACTGTTTTTGGTAATTTAGGCCACTGTTTGGGGTGATTTTTTCGGTGATTATAGTGTAATTTCATGGGCTATTTTTCGGTCACTGTAAGGTGGTTTCAAAGGTTATTTTTCGGTGATGCAGGGACTATTTTGGGGGATGTGTTTCGGTGGTCTTGGGGTACAAAAATAGTGCAGTTTTCGGTGGTTATAGGGGCAGATCTTAGTGTAGGCATTGCATTTTTACATATCAGCCCGATGATGAGCCTCGTACGAAGGCACTACCTTTTAAGTCGTGGAAGTCGTGGACAACGGTCGTCGGAAAGGAAAAGTCAAGAATTGACGTTTTGTTGGATTTGATTCGCTCTTTTAGATTCGGGTTTGTTCGTCGGATTTCCGTTTCAAAATCATCCTCCGCCCAAAACCCTATCCTCGCTCTTTCTCACGCCTATCCTCCCTCCCTAGCTTTTCATGCATGTGCCCCTTCAACTTCCATGGAAACCCTAAGCCTCTTTTGCCACCTTTCACGTGAACCATGTAAAGCCATACCCTTCATTTTCCAAATCATTTTAATTAAACAACCCCACCATTTAACCAATATATCACCCTCACGCCCAACTAACAAAACATAATTAATAAATCACACACAAATTCAACCAAGCTAACCCCACGTAAAAGACACAAACCAAACACAATTTAATAAACACAAACAAACCTAAACAAACAAAACAAAAACCTTAAATAATCTCTCCCTCACGTGAATAACCATTTAACACAACAATAACAAAAGTCAAGCATAAAATAATAAGCCAACAAAAGACACATCACAAAGAGACAAAACTAATAAACCTTAGCCTCACATGCACATGCCACACATTTCACTTTCTAAAACACAAACAAAACTAAGCAACAAAACCAATTTAATACCCCACGTGAACACACCAATTCGACAACAAAAAATTAATAACCAAACAAAACCCTTACCCCACACATTAAATAATTTGCCACCCTAATAAATTATCTCTCACCAAATACCTAAACATTAATTGCCTCTCTCCCCCTCACCCATTATAAAAACAAAACCTTTGAACCCTTGCTCCCCTAGCTGAATACACGTAATTGAAACCTTGGGACTTTCATACCACACTTACACTCAACACATATCACTCCACGCCACCTACACTCATCAGCCACTTCACGCCACTAAACCAGCCTTCAAACACGTCAACAAGATCCCCACATTTCAACCTTATTTTACGCCCATTAGCCCTTGAACCAGCTACGCAAATCTGCCTCATTAGCCCTTGAACCAGCCACGCAAATCTGCCTCATTAGAGCCCTTACACTCACGCCAAATCTGCCTCACTTCAGCCATATAATTCACGCCAAATCTGCCTCACTTCAGCCCTATAACTCACGCGAAATCTACCCCCATATAGCAGCCCCAATTCACCACCAAACTGTCCCCTTTTACCACTACAAACTGCACTGAAAATCAGCCCTGTAACTACCAAAATCTTCCTCCAAAATCTGCCACAATTACCGAAATTCACCCCATATAGCAGCCCCTAATCACTGAAAATTACCCCTCAAAACTGCCTTGCAACCACCGAAAATGACAGCCCAATAACCAGCCCCACTCACGCCCCTAACAAGCCATATAACAGCCCCTGAGACAGCCCTTGATTCACACTGAAATACCCCTGAACAGCAGCCTAGTAAATTGCCTCACGCAACACAGCCAGTAAATCATTCCAACTGCCGAATAATCCCTACCCTCACTGCCCAAAATTGCACGCATATTAGACCTTGAAATAGCCCAGAAACTGTCCGTAAAAACTACACAAATCAGCCCCTTAACACACTTGAAGCAGTGACCAGAAAATACAACGGAAATCGCAGCGAAACGAAGTGGAAACAGTGAACAAAACAGCAAAACAGCGGAGGAAAACATCGAACCAGCGAACCGGAGGAGTCACGGAGTGTTAACCCTTCCGACGGCCGTATAACGCACTTCCAAGAGACGACACAAAAGGTTAGACCTGAGGGCACACGTTATTTATCTTTCTTCACATGAATAAATAATTTGGCATGTCATTTATTTTACCTCACACGAATTAGTAATTTAGAAGGCATGTTACTTACGTCATTTCGCATGAATTGATAATCTAGCATATTATCCATTTTACTTTGCATGAATTAATAGCTTAGAAAGCATGTAATTTATTTATTTCGCATGAATTAATAGTTTAGAAAATTATTTACCTTTGAAATATGATTTGGTCTAGTACGTCATTTCTTTAAGCATGACTTAGTTATTTTCTTCCGCAATAGGAATTTAATTTACATTATGTTTAAGTCGTATTTATTTAACATGCTTATTGTGTGATATCGAATGTTTGTCGTTATGATAACTAACTTTTAAAGCATGTAAACTTAGATTTAAGCTGTGTACGAATTTAGGTGTAGGTTACCTTCTTGCAAACGTATGTTGAGTAGACTTGGTTAAAATTGCACAAATCCGTTCATTACAAGTGATATAAGTAAGGGACCATTCCGAACCCAACGGTTTGAGGTCTTCCCTTGCGAGGGTGAGTGCGGCCTTAAATCATTTTCCCGGTTCACACCGGTTGGCGACTCCATTATTCTCCGATTTAGTCCCCCGCGGGCTACTCCGTACTCCCGACCGGGCCGCGAGCCTGGAACAGCATGCGTCGCCCAGTTTCTGTGTCATACAGTCTGGCGACTCCACTGGGGATAGAGAATTGGCCCCGAAATAATGTCTTGTAATGTTTATGATTTGTGCTTTAATTAACCATGTCTACAGTGGGTTTAAGGAGTTTAATCAAAGGCATTTTTTAAGGCTAGGTGATGGTTTGGTGTCTTCCTTCACTCACTACCTTTCTATAAGGAAAAGCTGTGAAGGCACCTAGATAATCATATTTGTAGCCTACTGTGATAGACTAATTTGGAGGACTCGTTGTTTATTCCTGTCACTAAGCGATAAGAGCCTAAGGGGCTTGGTTAAGGAGATGAGCAGCAGTTAAAAGAGCATAACCCCATAAGTAATAGGGTAAATCTGTATAACTCAACATCGATCGGACCATATCCAATAATGTCTGATTTCTCATCTCTAACACTTCATTGTGCTGCGGAGTATCCGGAGAAGTATATTGAGCGAAAATCCCATTCTCATTTAAATAATCAGTGAAATCTCCACTCATTTATTCACCGCCTCGATTAGATCGAAGGCATTTTATTTATTAACTAGTTTGTTTTTCTACTTCATTTTCGGAATTCTTTGAACTTTTCAAAGGTTTCCGATTTATATTTCATCAGATAAACATAACCGTACCGTGACAAATCATCGGTAAAGGTGATGAAGTATGAAAAACCAATGTGTGGAGTCTGACTCATATGACCACATACATCAGAATGTACGAGTTCTAATAAGTCAGTGGCTCGGTGTCCAACACCCGAAAATGGGGCTTTTGTCATTTTACCCCGAATTCAAGATTCACAGGTTGGATAAGGTTCAATGGTGAGATCATGTATCAAACCATTCCTAACCAACTGGGTTAGGCATTTCACGCCTATATGACCCAACTTCATGTGCCATAGTTCAGTATTATTTATATCAGATTGTTTACATTTATTAATTCCAGTATTAAAGATATCTTGTGAGGTACGTAATATGTAATGACCATGCTCATTTGGACAACAAAGGATCTGAATATTATTTCTATCATATAAATACAAAAACGATTTTTTTTTATATTACATTATATCATCAGTATCTAATACAAAAAGTGACATAATATTCGCCACACATCCTGGCACAAAATAGAAGTCATTCAACAAAAGTCTCCCACTGGGTAAGGGAATCTCGCATAAGCCCACTCCAACCGCATCCAGAGAGTTGCCACTCCCGAATCGCAACTACATCTGTGAATAGGACAAGTAGAATCTAAAATCCAACGAATTACAAATGTGAATAGGACAAGTAGAATCTAAAATCCAATTAGATGTCATAGCTTCACAAGTCAATAAGATATCAATAATAGGAAAAATAAGAGTATATGATGTCGATGATCTTTCCCTCTTTATCTATGATGGCCTTTCGATAAGACGTTTTGAATAATGGGGGTTTCGGCCACTTTACCCTCATCTAATGGGGGTTGAATAATGGGGGTTTCGGCCGCTTCACCCTCATCTGATGGAAGTTGAATGACCGGGGTTTCGGTAATTTCAACACCCCCGAATGGATGTTAGACGATTGGAGTTTCAGGCCTCGGAGCTTGGGCCGGTTCAGGCATGCCGGAGGATGATTCTGTCCTGGATGTCTGCACAAGGAACGAAATCAATTTACAAAAAAAAAAGGATTGAGGGAAGCAAGATTATACCTTAGCCCAATGAAGTATCAGGGGCTCGTCCGAGTCAGAGCTATGGGTCGGAGAAGGGTGTTTCCGTTTAACTTGTTTGGAGCTTGCTTTCTTCAACTCGGTTTTCTCAACAGGCTTCCTTGACCCAGCTGTCTCCGAAGGCTTTGAAGAGAAAGGAATGCCAGAAAAAAACAAAGAAGAAGGCAAAGAAAAATCTTTCGCGGCTAGACGGCCAAAAACGATCAAAGATAGGGTGGACCGATGTGCAAGGGGAGAAAGAAGTACAAGAAAAAGAAGATAGCAAAGATCGAGCCTCAGACAAACATTGATCAATGTCTGAAAGCGAAAGGACCTTGAAACGTTCCGATGGGGTGGAACGAGAATGAAATAATGGAAGGGGCCACCCTTGAACGAGACCGAATTGGCGGGCGGCGAAGTTGGGAGAGTATACTTCCACCTCAGCCTTGCCATTGGCTCCAGTCAAAGTATCATGAATCAGATTGCCATTGGTGTTATGATGACCTTTCGATAAGACGTGTTGGGACGGTCGCGTATTTATTGGGGAAATGATAGGTTCACAAAGGGAATGTAAATGACGGCCCTCAATGCGCGCAAATGATGGCAAAAGGTAGGGCGAAAATCAACCGGCCGAAGCCGAATTAACAGATTAAGAAATTCTGCCTCGATTTCATCTCCCAAATCAATCAAGACGAATTTGGGGGACAATTGTTAGTAGAGAAAATCTCCCTAAGACGAACGAGTCGAAGAAGGACGTGTCAAGGGCCGAAGAAGGATGGAGAATGAAGAGGCGAAAACGTCCAATGCATATCGAATTATGATAGACGAAGAACGAATCTCCCAGCAAACGAATGACGAGGAATAAAAAAGCAATTAGGACGATTACCATGCGAATAGGTGTCTTACAGTTGATCCCGCGATCTAGCAGTTATCAGAGCACACGACCTAGGCAGTGACCCCCACGATCTGGCAGTTATCAAAGCGCACAACTCAGTAGTTGAATGCACTATCTAGCAGTTACATGCAAGCATGAAACGTGGTAGTCCTTGAACCAAGGGAAGCAAAACCGCCTGAGAGGTTGACAAGACTCTTCACTATAAAAGGTCCAGGCGTGGAAAAAGGAAAAGAGAAGAAGAAAATGAAGACTCATAATGAGCAATTATTTTAATTTCCTAGCTTTGTAATCTGTAGAATTGCAATTTGTGTGCTTGTGCCCCTTAGAGGTATTTTCGTGGAATCAAACACTCCTTTCTGGGACTTTGTCTCGGGAGGTTTGAACCATACATGCGCATTGACGAAAAATTGTGCAAACATATCCTTTCCAATTAATTTTATATTATTTCTTAATTATTTATTTTTTTTATTAATATCCATTTCCTTTTAAAGTGTGAAAACATTCAAAAAGAGTTTGAGCGTGGATTACAAATTATCACTGTAGCATGATCCTAAAATTGTTTTTAAAAAGAAAAAAAAATCAGCGATAAAAAAAGTTTCAAAACAACCCTAAATCATTCAAAAAGAGTTTGGCTGACATACTTAGTTGTAAAGAAGTGTGTGTGTGTGGGGGTCCGTCCTCAAAAAGCCAGCAGCATTTTTGTCCTTCTCTTAGGCCGCTTGCTCCAACCTGGCACGTGCTCTGTGGTAGGAGTTTTCAATTCATTTTGCCTCCACCAATCCAATGCCACGTGCCCTTCAAAAACATCACCACCCACTGTTTTTTTCATTTCCAGATCTACCCTGCACTAAGTTTATTGGAAAATTATTAAATTGGTCCTTAAATCTTTATAAAATTCTAATGATTGCATGACTTATTTATTTATATTAAACAAGTCCTTTTTATCATAATAAGATGATTAATTATCCCTCTAGTGTTTAGTCATAATAAAATAGCACAAGCATTAGCCCAAGTAACACCCTACAATCTACATGCCCAAAATTATAAGCCAAATGAGGACTAGAGAAAAAAAAAATCTCAAAACAAAATTTAACGAGCAAAGCTTAATAAAAAAAAAAAAAAAATTAAAAATAAATCAGATTAAAGTAAAGTCTAAAACCAAAAGTTATAAGCCACTTGATTAATAAAATAAGCTTTGGGATTGTCGTTGATAAAAACTAATTTAAATGTTTGATAATTTTTTTAGAAATTACTTTTACAAAATCACCACATCTACAATACAGTTTTGAAATGCATGAAAGGATAATCTTTTCAAAATCTAATTTTGAAAATCAGCTTTATTCTTAATAAATATTCAAACTAATTAAATAAGGATAATTTTAAGTTTATCCAACAAATTGACTTTTTCGAATTTTTTTAAAGAAGTGACCCATTATACTTTGATTGTACAATATTGGTATTATTAGTTAAAATTTGTAGTTAATTTTATTATTATTTATTTTGAGATAAAAATATTAAAAAAATTAATAAATAAAATATATTATTAATTCTAATTTGCTAATTTTTTATATGTACATAATAAAAGAAATATTATATAAATATTTATATGTTTAATTAATTTGTATAAAAAAAAGTATGTGTTAGTCCTTTTGAATTCTTATAGTGGTTTAATAGTAAAATTTACGAAAAAAAATTAAAAAATAAAGCACAATTATTTGAAAAGTTACAATATAGTGTTGACGGTCGATTTTCGTTCTAGTTCTGGAAGAACACTCCTCAAATAATCTCCTCCCAACTGTGAATTTGTTTGGTTTGGTGGATCAAATACAAACTTAGCAAGAGGTAGAAAAACACACAACAAACAAAGGATTTAACGTGGTTAGGCGGAAGGATCAACCTACGAGTCCACGGACACAAAGAAAATGAAGATTTTATTATGTGGTCGGGCTGGACCGACCTCTCTGCACAAGTGCTCGACTGACCGACCTCTTACAAACTCACCTTTACACTTAAGCTTTTTAGCTCTCTCTTACAAGTTATGCGTGAATAAATTTGGCTAACCCCTTACAATAAATTCTCAACCCCTTTATATACTAAGGTAAATTATACTATTACGGTATCTTCGTGACGTCAGTCACGTGAGTCTGTCATCAATGTCAAGGTTCTTTCCCCCATCTGCTTTTGCGAACAGCCACCCTACGGTCTGACACACTTGCCTTCTGATGCCTAAATCTCATTAAACCATTCTACTCTTGGTCGCCGCCACATGTTATGTAGTGTCAGAAGATTAAATAGCCACATGTTCCCATCACATCAGACCGTTTTAGAGAATGCGCGTCCCTATGCCAGATTCCAACTACCTGATCATGACTATATGATTAAAAGCCAATACCCCGACCAGCCCTACCAGGTCAGAAATCAGGAGCGACGGTTGCCGAGCAATCAACTATCTGATCTGTCATGAACATCTTCACTCCTCGGGTGAACGGAAATCTCATCTATACCCTTCTTGCTTTTAAAAGTTTGAGTATCCCAAAAATCACTATCAATATTTGTCTCATAGTTCTTTGTATCAACGAGTTGATAAGTTGGTGCTAGGAACTACAACAATAAGGTAAATGCAGACTGGCCTCGGGTCGGCATCTCATCATCAAATTATAACGGTATTCTCCGACCTGGACTGTTTAGTCTCCAAGTTGTTATGTGCTCGGGTCGACAGGTTCAAACTGACTCGTTTCGAACCAACTGAACGATTTTTCCATTTCGTCTGCTCATTTGAAATCCAATCAATGATATCAAACTTCTGCGGCACATGACGCCCATCCGAGCCACCCATCTTGATCAAACGGTCAGGACTACCACGAGCTATCTATTGTTAGTCTCTAAGACATGCTTCCAAGATCCTAAACATGATTTCAAGTGTGAAATAATCAAGTAAAGTTGCGGAAATACTTACATTGATTTGGAGAAAATTCGAAATTTTGCTTTTTTGGATGAAGCTCCAAGCTTTTGTTGTGTTATTTTTGCCTTGGGTGAGTTTCCCTAACACCTCATATGACTTTCTAAGTGCTAGCTTTAAGAAAAAATTTAAGCAAAAATTTCACTTCCAAAGTTGAGAGAATTCGGCAATGGTGAGAAAAGAGAAGAGAGTGAATAGTGTTGTGTTACCAAACTTGTTGGTTGTGTGTTTAATGAATTTCATTTATTATGCCAACTACTTCCATCATACTTTGACAAGTGATGTAAGTCAAGTGGTCCTACCACTTTTAAATTCAAAATTTAAGTTGGCTTCTCCAACACACAACTTAGCTTGGGCCCGGGTTCGTTTAATTTCGAATTAAACGAATTCGTCGTCGCGACATAATTAAATTCAATTTAATTAAATAATTATGTCTCACAAAATTATTACGATAGTCGCTTTCAATTAATTCAAATTAATTCATTCGCCCGAATTAAAATCCAATTTTAATTTTGTATTGAAATCTAATTTTAATTAATATATCCAATATATTATTTTAGCCCCAAATAAATAAATTAAATAGAAAAATCCAATTTAAGTATTAAATTTATTTTTCGAATAATTCTAAATTAATCGCATTCTCTCTTCTATACGAATTTAATCCAGATTAATTCTTGCCGCAATTAATCCCAGATTAATTTTCTCTCTCATGATTAATCCCAGATTAATTCTATTTGAGTCAAATATCATTGGTGAATCTTTGGGAATCGACCCAAGAGATTCCTGGATATGTTGGCAGTAAATGCATTATCGGATTATCCGAACACGTGCGTACCCCGTACCACGTTCTCACTGATTTACAAGACATGGTTGGCTTCTAGCAAAACACCGTGCCTACCCAATTCTCCAGAAATATTCACCGAGGAATATCGTATGTATCAGGCGTAGTAATACTATGTAATCGTAATACGATCCAGTATCGGATGTCACATGCTAGGCCTAGGGCTGGCTCTGTGTCTGCCCCGTACGAAGCATATATCGGATCCTGAGTATCTAGTCTCTGTAATCGGAAAGTCATGACCTAGTCATACTTTCCGATAGCTACAGCTTTTAAGAGTGCTAGTTCTATATCCTGTGTGACCATCATCTCCATATGACTAAAGTGATACTCCTATCTTGACATCACATCCAATACACTACGATTCTCAGTAAACCCGATATAAGCGTACACAGAACCTGCTAAAGCTCCGGACGACCAATACTAAAGTAAAATGATTGTCGTAAGTAATAGCGACGTAAGTCTCAGGTTAAAGATCACATACACCTACCCTGATTCGGATTCCCATAGACACATAATCATACTACCAATGGGATTCGAGTGGGTCTATCCAGAGTGAACTGTTCCCGATCTAACGGCTAACAGAACCTCTTATTACACTTGCATAAGTATCCAATACCTAAATATATGATAACTATGTCGTTAAGCTTCCATAACGCGCACAAGTGTAATACTAGTCTATTCCGCATTATCAATGTCCAGTCTCGATAATACTACGACTAGGGATATTTAATGATTAAACCGTTCATGGATTAATGTTGTCTCATATCTTATTAATATGATTTAACCATATGGACTTTTATCATTATATATCCAAGTAATCTAATTACAATAATGATAAAATAGCAATTTCCTTTTGTCACATAGTTAATTTGTACAAAAACACAATGTCTTTTACAAATATTGATGTTATGGGTCATAATTGTCCAACATTTATAACTCTTGGCTACAAGAGAATGTTCCTCATTGTGCTAATCAGCATATGGCCATGGGGGAGATGCTCTGACCCATGCCAACTAACATAACAAGGCCTCGGCGGGACGTAACCCAGCTCCGAGCCAGTAATAATACCTGGTCACAGGTGAATGTCCATTCCTTGTACCAATCAATGCTCGACCATGGGGGAGATGCTCCGACCCCATGCCAGCTAGCAATATAAGGGCTTGGTGGGACATAACTCGACCCCGAGCTAACAATCTCACCATTTCACCAAGGGCTAAACCAAAGAGGGAAGATCTTCAACCTCCGGCGACCCCTAAGGAGCTTGGAGACGGCGTCTCGTGCCAAGTCCTCAATAAAATAAAAACACACGAAAATAAGACAATGCACAATGGGGGTGATATATCACATACCTCGTACTGACCCAAAAAGAATAAACAGCATAGGTGCCCAAGTCAACGTCCTACCCTAGGCCACCCAAAATAATAATTTTGAACCTTATAATCCAACGTCCCGGCAAATCGAGCTACGGATCTAGGGGACGGACAACGCCATGAGACTCTCCTCATGCTAGGCATGCCTCTAGGCAACAAATGCCACGGAGGCCTTCTAACCTTTCCCGTGCTATGCACCTAGAGGATCTGAAACGGGATGGCCAACGCCACGGGGGCATTCTCCCTCCTCGTACTAGGCATATCCCGAGGCTGCAAACGCCACAGAGGCTCTTGGGCCTTCCCCGTGCTATGCACCTCCTACACAGGGCGGCAAACGTCGTGGGAGAATTATCCCTCCCTACGTTATGCAGACCCAAGGGTGTTGGGGTTGGTGCTCAGAGCGCCAATTCCCGGTTGTATTTCTTTTGAATACTTCTGTAAAACATTATTATTATGAATAATATATGCAGTTTCTATAATATAATGTATCTTTATATATGGTAAAGACGTAATGACCTTAGAATGATTAGTCATGGTCCTATTGCAAAAGCGTCGCAACTGACATTGAGTAGTATCATGATGTTGTCATTCTCAGACAGTTCCTGGTCAAGGTTTACACTACTTGGTCAGTAAAGTAAATCCGTTGAGACCGGTACATGTCGTATACTGGAATATATGATTCCAATGGTTTCTCAATGAACCATTAGTCTTGGAGACTAGTATAGACGTGTGGGTGTTTATAGCGGATAAACACTGAATGACTCACCGAAGATTCTTAATGGATGGTACACCAACGTCAATAAGAATCTTCTCGGGTTGAGTAGCACTTGTGATTCTTAGACTTGAGATGCCATTGTGGGCACATGAGACATCTTCTACACTTAGATGGCAGTCACGTCACCGATCTATTTAGATCAGACCTCCGCATGTTCGTTGGGTGTAGATAGATCCTCAGAGTGTCCTATGTGTATCAAGATAGGATCCGTCAGTTCTGTGTACCAGAGCATATGTGTCCATATGATTAGCAATCAAATAAAACCATGGGCCCGTGGTAAAGTTAGAAGCTAGTTCTAAACATTCTTTTAGAGATTGCTAATAGAATAGTCGACTGAATAATCCCTATAGAGATTTGACATTTACATATATATCTCTGGGATTAATCCGGATACCTGTGACGGAGGAATTATACATTTTCCATGACCTCGACCTGTATGATTCAGCGAGATTATCCGTGATCGTCATAATTTACGGGTGGATAAATTATGGACACGAAATTGGATTTCGTGACGGATATACCTGAATCTAGAGAGTCTCAATAATGAAACATACTCGTAGAGCACTAGAGCAACATTAATAAATAATATTGATTATTTATAAAGTCGTTTAAAGGTTAAACGCAAGATACATGCTAAAGGGACCCGATAGTCATTTACCTAATTATTATGTATTTACATTTAATACTTGATTAATTTAAATACACATTAATTAATAGTCAAATTGAGATATTTGACTAATATCCTAAATGAATATATGTTTTTGATATTTAATGTAAATATTATACATATATTTAATATATTTGTATTTGATTAATTAATTAATTATTTAATTGTTAAATGATTAAATTAATCAAAATATAAATATCTTACATTAGGATATTTGGTTTAAATGATTATGTTGCCATTGTTGACTTAAATAAATATCAATAAAGGTGTTTTAGATATTTATTAAGTTGATAAAGTGATAAAGTGAAATGAAATTGAAATTTATATTTTTGTATTTGGTATATGCAAATTCGGCCAAGGCAATTTTTTGCCCTAGTATAAATTGTTTTCATTTTTC